>JAGFMK010000010.1:0-181612 GCA_021030975.1 Lichenothelia convexa | reverse complement strand
CTCCCACAGAAACTCCTCCCTCAAGGTCCCGCCTAGCACACCTCTCCACCCTCAACCACGCCGCCGCACAGATCAAACTCCGCGGCAAAGCCGGCACGCTAGATTACAACGAGTTTGCGCAGATTGTGGGGGATGCGGAGGGCGATCCGAGGAAGAAGGAACTTTTTGGCGTTGTGAGCAGCTGGATTGAGATCGGTAGTTTCTGAGCTTGCGGTAACCTTCGGAGGGGGATATGCTTTGAAATATGGGGCGGAGGTGGATAGGGGTTGGGGTTGAGGTTGAGGGCGAGGGCTGATGTGAAAGACTTTGCGGGGGGGATCTCGGTAGTTAGCGGTTGCAAGGAGGACGAGTAGGGATGGGAACGGGTTGTGTGCGGTGCGGTTGCGCGTGCGTTCTCGATTGATTGGGAATTGGCTGGGAGACGTGATTGGGGTGTGCTGGTATAGATATGCAGCCATACCGAGCTCTCTGTTAGGGGGTGGCCTGTGGCCAGAGTCTAAATGGGAAGAAGATGGAATACGTGACGTACTCAACTTATATTGATTGTAATGCTACAGGGCATGGAAGTGGTCTGCATGATTATGGGCGCAGGGAGCGGGAGTTGCTTGCATAGATACCCCTAGCTTGCATTTGGACTTTCTCAGAAAGCAGCCGTCTTTTCAAAATACATATACTGATCTCTTTACACCGGATATGGAATACACAGCTGAGGTATTATAAAATGTCTCGGGAAGCCTTTTGCGATCAGCACAGAGACGAGTATGCTTACTGTGAGTTGCTCCGTCTGTTTTCCCTCGCTTTTCAGATCTGTGCCCATCCTTGTATTGAAAGTTATTGGCGCCATGCCATTGGCGACAACTCGCGTTTTGAATGCTTTTCAACTATCACTCGTAGAGATTAATTCAGCCCTGGTAGTTCAGCCGAATTCGACCAGGGCGACGTTGACAATTGTATCTGGCGCTGCTTGAAGAACAGGGTAATACTGTACAGCGATCGGGAGTTCGGGTGTATGAAACGGGGTGCTCTATTTCTGTTTCTGTAGGGAATGGTCGTACTACTCTAGGAGATATATGACAAAGTAAACCAGTTGCAAGCCCCTCGGTCCGCGAACCCTGAGATCTCCCCCACGAGGACGAGGGAGGGAGGTTCCAATTATTGCCGGGACAGAAGCATTAGCGGAAGCCTTAGCATGGGAGTACCCGCCTTCGCGAATGGCTAAGTACTTCTAGCACTCCTTTAGATACTTAATGGTATATCACTCGTTTATGATATTAGTTTAAAGCCCTCCGCTTTGCTTTAGGGCGCTAATATGCTCCTGACTTACACCGCTCGCCGCGGGGCACTAGGCCTTTACCTCGCGCGAATAAAAGTTACAGTACCCCTCCGCCTAGCGCATGCCTACGGGGGCCCTTGGCTTACCCCCTCCCTTCGGCCTCAGCTGGGGGGCCACTTACACTCTTGCAGCAGCGTAATTGTAACTGTTAATATTAGTGAAGAAAGCTTAGGCTTGAGTACCATACCCGCTCTTAGTGATAAAAACATCCTCCATAGTCATCCATAATGCCGGAGAGAATCCCAGCCGAAGGCTTGCGCTAATGCTTCTGTTCCGGAAAACCTCTTCTGTCCTTGGACTCTCCTGGTGGAGAGGCGATAAATTGAAACGAGAGGAAGAGGGGCTAGACTCGTCAGGATGACTGTAGCCTAATGCACGCTTCGAATAGTGTTGGTAGCACGTGAGGACCTCCTAGCTTAAGTGTTTAGTATATCACATGCTGATATCTGCCTCAGGTATAGGCTAGGAGACCCATGATGAGACACAGGCCTGGTGCCCCGCGGCGAGCCGTGTAGTAGAGAACATTTTTCACCGCCCCGAAGCGCAGCTGAGGGTGCAAGATGCTCACAAAAATAAACCTCCTTTAGCTGTAGTGGACCTACAGGAAGTGCTCCTCACTCGAAGGAAGGCTTGCTTCTTACATTCTTCCGTACAAGAACCACTCAAGGGAAGCCCATACGACACAATCTAGGCCCTGTAGAGTCCAGTTCTGGCAGCATAACCTGCAGCAACCCCGGTTAGTTGCAATACATGCGGGGAACGGCTGTCGAGAGGGTGGGGAAGATTCTCTTTTTCGTCCCAAAATGTCGTTCGCGGTTCGTCACGCTAAAGAAGCTCATCAAAGCATGCGTCAAACCCTACAATGAATAGGACAGCACCTGTAATAAACCTCTCGTTGGCCTCAGGACTTGTCCCCCTTCTGACTACTTCGATTCTTTCCTAGCAATCCCCCTTTGCCAGTCGAGACCATCTAGTTTCATTGATGATGCGTGTGGAGCCGCGATTGGGGCGTGTGGAGTCCTTATTTCCCCATGTGCAAAAAGAGTGGTGGCGGGATGCCTTTGAAGAGTATTATCTTAGAACGGATGGAGATGTTGCAGATGATGCGGCCATCACGGAAGCAGAATGTCTCGAGATTTTAAACATACCATTGATTGCAAACATATTTGCCAAGGCTTCTCCGTCGGACTCACTCGTGGCCAAGACCGAGACTTCACAGGAACCAACGCCCCTAAAGGACATGGCAGTCGTCATAGTGCTGGATCTCTGTTGTGGTCAAGGACGGCATAGCATCAATCTTGCTCAAAAGTATCCTTCAGTCGAGTTCTATGGCCATGACCAGAGCACTTACCTGATCAACCTCGCCAAGGAGCGTGCGCGCGCGGCAAGCTGTCGGAACGTTTGGTTTTCAATAGGTGACGCCCAGCAGATTCCGGTGGACGACAATCGCTTCGACCTGACCATTCTTATGGGCAATTCCTTTGGTTATTCGGACGATAACTTCAATTCCAATATTCTGAAAGAGATTTTCAGAGTCCTGAAGCCAGGTGGAATTGTCTTGCTAGATCTCCCTGATGCCGAGTGGATGAGATCAAATATGAGCGAGCAAGGATGGGAATGGGTCAATGGCGGGGTGATTGAGACATTAGATGCATCCAAGAGTAAGGATCAACCAACGGAAAGGAGGCTTCTTGCATGCCGTCAGCGAGAGTTGAGCCCCAAAAGGAGTCGGCTGGCCACTCGAGAGCTGGTCATTGACTTGGAGCGCGGAATTGTCAAAGACACCTTCTACACAGTTAGAATATACGACCTGAAGGAGATGGAGCACCTCTTGGAAAACTGTGGGTTCTCTATGCAAATGGAGGACACGAAAAAGATGTCCCGTCCACAAAGCCAACGGGATGAAGACATGGGAATGATGGAGCATCGACATCTAGTGCTTGCGCAGAAGACAAGCCATTCCGACGGAGATTTGGCGCTCGTCGATAGGGATGTGACGTTTTACGCCCATGCGCATTTGGCTCTAAGCAAAGATCCTCATAAAGGAAGACTACTCAGCGCCACTGACGCGGTGAAGGCAGGGACCTTGTTAATGATAGACAAACCTTATGCCTTGGTGCCTTTAGTTGCACAAGCTACAGGTGGTAATCTGACTTGTAGCAGGTACGACTGCAGCCGCAAAATGATGCCTGGGGCAGAAAGCATTACTTGCTCGAGAGAATGCATTAGAGATGTTGTCTGGTGCAGTGACCAATGTCAAAAGCTAGATGTCGATCGCCACAGCTTTGAATGTGCTTGGCTGAAGAGACATTCGCCGACTATTAGGCAAAAGCACGGCGACTCAGACTTCGAGAGGCTTTGGCTGACCGTGCGAATTCTGGCCCAGCGTCACCTCGAGATGCGGAATGCTGCCATATCCACAACCGAGGCCCGGTCCATGACCAAGAGCGACTGTCCGACATTCGGAAGGAATGACTGGGATGCCGTTTGGAATCTCCTCCCCAAAAAAGAAGCATTTCCACGAGAAAAGATCCAGCATTGGGCAACGCTTGCTGAAGAGTACCTTGGAAATACGTCCTTAGCAACGACGTTGAACACTCAGGACATTGTTGCTCTCATATGTAAGCAAGAGGTTAATTCCTTCTGCCTTTTCCCAAACGCTACTGGTATCTTTCCGCCACCCTTTCCACCCACGGCAAGAGGGGAACCGTATGGGGAGGCGCTTTACACAAGAGCAACGCTGCTAAATCATTCATGCATTCCGAATGTGAGTAGCACCTGCGAACGATCACTTTCATTTCCCTGTCTTGCCCGAGGAGAAGATATTGATTACGTCGCTGGGCCAGGTCACGCACAAGCCCGATGATTATGGACGTATGGTGCTCCATGCAGCCCGTGACATCCCCGCGGGAGAAGAGTGTTGCATTGCATACTTCGATTTGGCGGAGTGTGTGGATTTCAATGCACGGCAGAAGCGGCTGGCACAGTACTGGGAATTCGCTTGCGAATGCGCAAGATGCATCGAAGAAGGGGGAGCTAGAGGATGACCTAGATCGTCTTAGATGACATAACTTGACTGGCCCTGATTTGAACGGAAAGTTCTCTATTACTGGACATTTGAGTAGCGTGCTGACTCAAAATCCTGGAACTGTTAGCAGTCAAGCTAGAGCAGGCGCGCAACTAGTAGAAAAAGAAATGAAACGATAAATTCCTGAGAGGTTTGAATCCCTCCGATCTGGAGGCACGGCTTTTCTCAGGAGCGCGGAGAACGCTCTAGTTGTTGGTGCACCGATGCTAACACAACAAAGGCACAGCCCACGACGCAAGAGCTCACCCAAAATGCAGTACTCTTTGGCCATATTGAGCTCAGGCCGACTGCATAAATTGCAGTCCACAGAACTTCCCCAAGTAGACCTGTAGCCGCTTCGACAAGCGATATTGCAATGAAGAACTCGTTCAAGTTGTCTTCAGACGGTAGATGCGCGGCGGCCAGTGCCTTCAGAGAATCGAAAATGCCGTACGCTGGGGTGATACTAATCACCGTCACCACAAAGAGTACGTGGACCATGCCGCTGAGACCAGCAAAGATCAAACCCAAAAACATGGATGCGAAACCGATCCTAATTACCCATATGGTGGCTTGAGTAAGCCCGACCAGCGGTTTAAGTACTTTGTCCGCGATAAGAGGAAGGGTTGCGAGGAACGCGCTGTCCAAAGCTACGCGTAGAGCGAGCAGCAAGTTAGCGTTTGCTAGCTTCATTTCGAATGAAGCGCTCATCCACTGTGGAAAGATAGCCTGGATCGTTATCGTAAACATGGCAAGCGCATAAAGAACTAGGCACGATACCGCGACAGGCTCGGACTTGAGCGCTTGCAAGGTGCTTAATACTGACATCTTGCGTGCCTTGTCCCGAAGGATATCGAGGATAGTTCTTCTGTGGCCCACGGCAAGCCCTATTGCAACTCTTGCCTTTACATTGTCTTCAACCTCATCGTCTTGTTGCAGACTCGACATTAGGAGAAGGTTGTGCGTCTCTTCATGATCAACGTCTTGCATGGAAAACGAGTTGCGCTCCCTAACGAGGTTCAGGCTTGCCGGCGGCGGACGTTGCTCTGCATGCTTGCGTCCCACTAATTCCTCACGTAGGACCCCAGCTAAGCTGAGTTGGATTACCTGTATAGCAAGTCCAACAGCACACAGCAGCCAGACATCTAATGCTAAGAGAATTGAGCCCAATAGCTTTGATAAAAACTTGGCCAGCAAGATTGCTCCGGTCGTCCGATACAAGTTAGAGCTCCTACATTCCGCGGGCAGTCAGCGGGCCTATGACATTCGCTGTCGGTGCTGCAATAGCCCGGTATTGTTTGCGGTAAGTATGCTCTTACAATTGCTGCTTCGTTGAACCCAATGTGAGACACTCGTAGAGTAGACCAGTTTGGACCGCCCACCCGCCACCAATAAGTCGAATGAAGGAAGCGGCCCAGATTGCACGAATAGGTATTACGTTGTTGAAATAACCTGAGGCAGCCATCAGCTCCAGCCAAATTGTGGTGGATGGCGCTGCTGGACGCGAACTAGACCGGGCGAACACTGACAGATAAGCGTAAAAGCAATATTAGATAAGAGAATCCCGGAGATAGACGAGCTGAGAACATAGCGCCATCCTCGTGTTTGCGATAACCTGCGGTATAGGCCAGCGGTTAGGAAGCCTGCTGGGGTGTTAGGCATGTTAATCCATTTCATGAGAAGTCCTCAAACAGCACGACCCGTATCACAGATGCCTCAGGCCTAAGGTGTAATGGACATATTCATTACTGAGAACTAGATGCAACGTGCACTCATCTTCATCAGAGAGCGGCATCTTATGACATGGCTCAAACTGTACTCCGGAGACGAAACGCTCTACAAAAGCCAATTACGCAAAGCTTTTCTCCTAACATTCTGCGACTTTCTCCACGCTTTGATATTTCACTTACTGGGAACCATCAAAAAGAGATTGAACACCATCAACACCGTCGCAACTGAAGCCTGAATCTGATCCAACTTGCATCGCTCCTCCGCTACTTCTCTACTCTCCAGAACGCCAGTAGAAGCTGTAACTGCAGTCGGACTGGCAGCAAGCCCAGGTTGCTCGCGTCCGGTTGCATAGTGAGAGCGGCAAATGGCTTGCTCGACCAAATACAGACGCGACATGTCTAGAAGCCAGTATCCGAACTCGCAGATGACCAGATGCAGCACTGATGCATGAAGGAGGGACAGGCGGAGCATGCTGTAGGTTGCGCAACGGCGCGGTCACCGTTGACCTTGTACGAAGTAAGTGAAGGCATTTGTAGGAGGAGAGGCCTAACAGACGCAAGGTTGACGTTTGCCGCCATAGACGCGGTTGAGTCAACCCCCTTTGAACGGGCGAATATATAGACAGATATCCCCGCACTATAAACTACTTTATAAATAAAATAATATTAGGGCTATTAAGGTAAATAAGGCTTTAATTATAAAGAGAAGTATTAATTCCCTAATATAATTTATCTATACTAATATTACTACTAATATTAATATTTTAATTCTAAGTTAGGATTCTTTAATAAAATTTAGGATTAAACTATTTATACTATCTACTATATAATAGTATATAGTATTTATCTTAGATATATCCTTAAATTATTTAAAAAAGACTCTCTCTTTATTAGTGAAATACTCTTACTTAGTATAAATACTTTAATTCTATATCTAAACAGTATATAGTACTACCTAGTTTTTTATAATATATATACTATCTAAGTATAAAATATTACTTAGGTGCGCTGCTTCTAGTTTAAGAAAAAGGAAGCTTGTAAGGCTCAGGGCAATGCGCGAAGTGCCGCGTGCGATCATGAACTTCTCTTCAACTTTGTGAGCGGATGCGTGGACGGCTGTTATTGTGGCCTGTGCGAAGGACGGGTGAAACCAAGGCGTAGCCGGCAGAGCAGGATGGTAGTCTAGCTATCTGCATGCCATAGCGCCAATGTGTAATCTGCTGTGGGTTGATTTTTGTGTCGCATTGGCTTAGCTAGAAGCACCAGTTTTAAAACGGGACAACATGTTTGTTCACGGTTTCTCCATTGAAGTGGGAAGGAGTATGCATCGAGGACTAACGTCTATCAATGCCATGAATATTGTTGCAGAAGTCACGGCAGGGCAAGCACAATCACGACACATTCATGTTGGAAAAGGCTTCCGGAGTGAGACAACCACGCGAGCGGTAGGATAGGTGGATGAACCTCTTGATTCTGTATCCACTCGCAAGCTACGGACCTCTCTCAAATTCAGAAGCCTTTCCTACTTGCCCTGCCTTGCCTCGCCATGCCATGCCTTGCCATGGCCCCCCCATTCGGGTGGAGCCTAATGCCAGTGCCAGCCTGTTCTAAGCTCAGAAAGCCAGTCTCACTTTCAAACGAATGAAAAAAACGCAAATCTCCCGCCCCATTCAGGGCCCAAGAGATAAAGCTATGGGAAAAAGACCAGATGCAGATTTTGAAACCCTCCGGCTGCCCAAGAGCATTGAATGCTTTCCCATCTCTCCTTTATCCAGACGCGCGGTGATTTTTCCGATATTCCAACACGGACTGCGTTGCGGCGAGTCCCAAAGACAACGTAAAGAGATAGTCAGACAGATTTCTTGCGGCTAGATTTTGGGGGAAGGGGAAAATGAGGGAGAAGCTAAAGGCGCGAAGAACGCTCAATGCAAGATGATAACGCTATGCCGCTCAGAGAAGTGCGAGTACAGTATGTGGATAAGAGAGGGGGAGAGAGACACGGAATGTGGAGGTAGATGGATGGTAGACCGGACGGGGGAGGGTACGGTGGATGGTGATGGAGTGGCCTCTACACGTTTATCGTCGTAGTAGGATGTTTGCCTGATGGCGGAAGGTTGCCATTACGTGAGTGGTCATTGCACGTATTGCGGCATAGGATAATCGTATGCATACATGGGCTGCTGCTGCGGCTGCTCCGCGCTCGAAGGTGGAGTAGGAGTCGATGGCCATAATTGGGGCAGCATGCCGTTGTTCTTCCCGTAGTTGCTGATGCCAAACAGATCGTTGTCTGGGGTGATGGGCGGCGTGAGATATCCATGTGGCATAATGTTCTGGAAGGGGCCTTTTTGAGGTGTTTGTGGTGGTGCTGTGCCGTCCGAGACAGGCGTAGGCTCGGCGATTGGACTGAGCTCCGTCTGTATCGTGGGAGCGGTGCACCGTCGCGCAATTTGTGCTTGTCTCTGAAGGAATTCTTCAATGGTAAGTGAAACCGACGACAGGTGCATGGATGCATATTTCCTTGATAACACCGGTGACGGCTTGTTGAGTTGTTGCGATAGGCCGATTACAACCATGGAGTCGTATCTTCCTGCCCAATCCGAATGGCGAGGCTGGGCACGCGCAAGTATACACCGAGCAAGTGCCAATGCAGAGCGGGCCATGACCGACGGTCTCGTTGAAACAAATTCCTTGTGATACATGGCAATTTCGCAGATGTACCATGTCATATGTTCTACCTCGGGATCGTAAGCGACTTCGGACAATGCAATCTGGAGGAAACTGTCGATGGTTGGATGTCCTACGACCCAGTTGAGAGTTTGAAGGACATGCCACTCCATTTGAGTGAACATTTCATCTTCATAGAGAGAGCAGCACATGGATTTGAGTTCCCGCACAGTCGGCACGTGTTCTTTCCGATCACCATATTTGGCAGCTATTAGTAGGGCGGCGCAGCCCACTAACTGATAATGTCGCTTGTAGACAACTCGTCTGGAGCAGTACCTGTCGAGGAGATTTACGGCAAGGAAAAGAGTCTCAGGCAGTAACTGGAAAGCGGCATGGGCCTCGATTAGAAAGTCTAGAAGATATGGTCGCATGAACCATTGGATCTCGGTCTGAATGTCGATGGAGTTGACGTCCGGTAATGTCTCGGACTACACAAGGTCAGTGAGCGAAAGACGGCGAGACTTCCGGGCAACCGACCTCCATATGCTCCATATGATCCAGAATGTCCTCCTGATATTCCTCGCTGGTCATCCGCGAGAGCTCCTCCGCTATGGAACGCTGTTGCTCTCTGGCAATAGCCCCTGCTCGCTCTCTAGCCTCAGCTTTGGCGGCATAAACGCCATCCTCTTGTGACTCCACAAAGTAACTATCGCATTGGCCGTACCGAGTGCGTGATTGTGGTTCAAAGTCCATGTTGAATGTGCAGTCGGTGACTGCTGGGACTATCGAGAGGACGTCGCTTCTGCAGGACAGACGGATGAGGTATCGGTGTTGATCAACGTCGAGCGAAAAGGTCAAAGTTAGATAAACAGTGTACAGGTCGGATTCTTAACAAAAGAGTGAGTGCCTATGTATGGCAGCGAAAGGACTGTAATTAGTTGGATATTATTAATGAGTGACTTGGATCGAAATGCTTTTGGGCCAGTCGGGCTGGACTGAACAGTTATACAAGGTCTTCGGTGAGCCTGGATCGTGCATTGAGAATATTAGCCCTCGAGTATGGTGGCTTTCTGCAGGGATGAGAAGAAGATCGAATTGAGATCCAACGAGGCCAGGACAGGGGTACGCAGGGTCTAACAGGAGCGAATTGGAACATACCAAAGATTAGACTATTAACTTTTAGCGAGTGAAATTGTACGTAGAATGGCGGAAAAGAAATGTTCAGCGGCCGGATCTAGCCCCTTGCAAGTTGCTAGGACTCAGCGGCATTCAAGATCGAAGTGACCAGGAATGATGTGCAGATTGACTGCGGGGAGGGCCGCTCAAAGAATGGTAGATTACGAGTTAACGTGTCCACCAGTTCGCCGAGCAGAGTGACCGAATCAGGTTTGGTGAGATGTGGGGAGCCTAAAGCAAGGAGCATAATTAGCAATTGAAGTTAACACCAAGTAACCTCCAACTACAATGAAAAGCATTAATGAAAACCGAAGCAAGATCTATTCAGTGGTGAGGTCCTGGCAGTGATGTACAAGTAGATGCACCCGGTATTGCCATGAATCTGTGCCGGAAAACGTCGACTCCAAGTCCGAGATGTGTCAAGGTATTGAGCATGCCAGCGAGCAACCGAGATTGGCGGCGTGAGAAGGTGGTGGAGCACGCGTCAACAAGGTCAGGTGCTGGCTGGTAATCTCTCCTTCCCAAATATGTCCTGAGGGTCCAGCCGGCAGCCCCTTGACAAACTCTTAAATTGAGCCGGTGCATTGCAGATGCTGTGTCTTTGTCTTTCCTTCTCTTGTTGAACCAATGCCTCCGGTCGCAGGGTTATTGCTTGAGAGAGGCTGGATAATGCGTTGGTGTCAGGTGGTGTAGCTGGGGTAGAAGACTGCTGGGCAGTAGGGGGTTCGGACGTGTTTGGCGGTGTTGTCGAACTCAATTGGACCATCCTCACATCAGAATCTGCCATTGATGGAACTTCCAATGGTTCATCTAGGCCGGACAGGAATCCAGAGCATGCAGGCCGTGGTACAAGCTGTCATATCCCTTGGCGAGCCAGCTGAGATGTAAGGAACCTCGAGGTCGGCTCGTGCTGATCAGTGAAGCAGAAGAGAAAAAGCTTACCGGGGGAGATATGAGAGCTAGGGCTGAGGTGAGTGAACCGGAAGAAGAAATCGATCGTGTGGGTTTCGTACTGCTGATTGTCCTTGAACTCTTCGGTCAACGAAGAGTACCGGTCCAAGCAAACGGAAGCAGCCGGAGTGTGTGGGAGGCTCAATGATCTTGGAGAGACTCAGATTGAGATCAGTCGAAGCTCCGTAATTCAATGAGCAGGCCGGTAAGAAAGCACATGGGCCTCCCGTTTGATAGGGGCCTCGGTGATTGAAGATTCGGAGAGCCTTAAGCTTCAGAAGTCTTCAGTTCTCCAGGGGACATGGAGAACTTAATCAGGGACGGAAGATGAGAGAGGAGGGGAGAGAAGGATAGGAGAAAGGAGGTGAAGGAAAAGGGAAGCTGAATTCTCGCAGCAAGAAGTTGGTGTAGAGTGGTGGTAAAGGTTTGGATATTACATACAGGTGAACCCTTTAGCTGGCTCCCCTGAATCTGCTAAGCCAATGTCGTCCAACCAATGCCTCCAAGCTGCAAGGCCCCCGCATGGGTTTCCTGGACTGCTATTATGGCGCGCACACAGCTTTCGTGTTACTCCTACCGCAGCGTGAAAATTGTTTCAATCTCATGAAGTGCCGTTCACTTCAAGTTGCTATTTCAATTCGCGGACATACGTCCACTACCGGTGCAAGGAGCCGTGCAATTTGCGTCCGTTTCGGATCGCTTGTGTAGCTGTCTCCATCACTGCATCACTGGCGATGAAATCACGCTCGAACGCGACACTACCTGGTGGAAGTAAATCGTCACGCGTTTTTGAAACGATGCGCGAAGATCTACCAGCCCGCAAGCAGCATGACTGGCTCTGGGAGGTACACAGGCGATAGTACCGTTGATACGCCGAGCGGGACCCCAACTCCACAGCCATGCCTGCAAGCCAACGTGAGACTGCATCAAACCAGATACAGTAGCGTTGTCTGAGCACAAGGACGCTCCATATTATCATTGGACTATCTCATCCGCACGGAACCGAGATCTGCCAACGCGGCCAACTCGACCAACTCACTGCACCTTACTACTAAACATGCCGTCGTAAACGTAATCCCTCTCCTGGTTTGGGAAACAGGTCGCATCGTTCCCTGGAAAGATACATTACGGAGGTAGTATCCAACAGCCTGTCTAATCTGTGGCCACGGTCAGACCTCTTGCATAGCAATCTACGTTTTGTGATGCCGTCTTGACGGCAGCTGGCATACATTACGTCGCTATCGCAAGGCCCTGCTAGGTTTCTATGCTGCGTTTGCTTTTCTGTCGGGCCGTGGTGAAGCCTCGGAATTCGAACCACCGAGGGAACTCAGTGACCCCAAATTAAGCAAGGCTTTCAAAGCTGCAGTTGACAAAGTTTAGTCGATGTCATGTTCGGAGCACAACATAGTAAGATGGCCACGATCCAGCAGAAATCAAGTGCCTTGATCTGAAAGCGGCCTTGAAAATGTCTGTTAAGGCTGGCAGTCACATCGTTTGATTGTATTTGCAGGGGACCAGGTTTTCTCATGAGCCTGTCAAGCCTCCACACCCAGAAGAATAAACGCCATGTGGCTGCACCGCCACTAGCCTGTCGTTAACCTTATTTCAAAAATGAAATCATCGAAACGAGTGGTTGAATGTGTTATCGCCTTACGATACTGAGGTTATCCACTGCAATTAGTAGAAGATCATCTATGCAGCGGTAGCATGGTCGAAACCCCTCCGCATGGACATTTTAAACAGGTTAACGATAACTACATCCTGCTAAGGAGACTGTCCGTTAACACTAATGTAAGAGACGGTCAAAGTCAACCTTCACACTGAGGAGCACACCATACAGTATTTGCTGGTAATCAAAGAATTTCACAATTTCACTTTAATGGCATGGGTCGCAGACGGCAACATAAAAAGTAACCCCTCCTTTGGCGTCAGGGTACTGCGGGTGTCCACCTCTGCGGCGATGACTCCGAAATCCTGGTAAACGCGCGCATCCTTGGCCCGGCCACATCAAATCTGGTACGCTCAAATTCTCTTCTGCCTCTCTACCAATAAATATTATCCAGCTATTACGTCTTGAACAAACGCGAGCGCTGTGGCGGCAGATTACGACTGGGCACTGTATGTCCAATTTATGTGACGCCATACCTTCGGCGCTTTTTCGCCGACACAGGCCTTCCCCAAATACACATGGGCGACCTGCATGCATGGCAAGCTTAAATCTTCCCTTGCGTGGAGCTATGCACTCTTGTGCCGAGGCCGCGAAGCAGCCTCATCTAGCCAGATGTAAGCCTGTGGGGACTGTGCAGGCAATTTGCGGCAGCGAACATGCTTCAACACAATAATTGGACCTGGAAGGGGTCTAGACGGGTTGAACCTTTCAGGGACTGCTGAAGCATCTGATGAGAGATGAGAGACCGCAACCGCTGCTTACCAATATGCACACTGTGACTATCGTACTCGTCGATCGCCTAGGTTTGCAAATGTCCTAGCCACTATTTGATCAAGGGCGGAATTCTCCGCTATTCTTGCAGTGACCGCCACCACCATTGTCCCACTTCAGCTCCGGTGTTTGGGAGAAGTCCGAGGCGTTACAAGCTAGCAGTACCACAACATTGAGGAGGGCGTGTCAGCAAGCAGGAGGCAGCCCAGCTGGAGTACTGATTTAGAGCCAGTACAGGCGGTTTGACGTAGTTCTGGAGTACCGGGCCTATTATGGGGACCCTCAAACTCTGTATTGCCTGCGAAAAGGCAAACACTTTTCCCAACCATTGAAAGTAAGGGATTTGCGAATTTTGGAAAAATTCTGAGAAAAGCAAAACGGCTGGTTGGCTGAAGCCGCGAGTCCCTAGCGCGCATAAACCCGTCCTCGCGTCAAATGCACTCCACTTTGGCCCCACCATAGGATGCATCGTACAAACTTCCCGTTATCGTCGACACGGGTTCCGGCTCACTGACCAGAATCCCCTACCTTTATCCAGGCGTCAGTTACGCGGAGACGGCAAGCAGCTTGGATTCACTACTTCTGACTGCTGCTCAGCACACACCTTAGATGGTTTCACAGCACCGAATACGTCGGTACTGTACCGGAAACCACAAACTGCTGAAAGATAAGCCTGGCCTCAGGCTACGCATGCGTGCATACATTATGCAACTTAACCTTACATCAAAGAAGCGTCGCCGCTAAGGCAGCCTCAAGATCCTGGGGATCGCGTCCCCACATTTATGCAGCAACGTTGCGGGGAAAGTGTGGAGCTGCCCCACCGACAAGGTAAGCCCCAGAGAAGATGCGTTAGTCCAGAGCCATCTTATGCAGGCTGTTCGTCGACAAAGTTACAGTACTACGTGATCCCATGTGAGGGGCCCCGAAGCCCTTGATAATAAACTGGCTCCCTGTCCTCGCATCCTACGGCTCATCGTTTCCGGTTTGTTAGGCGTCAACCAGGGCCAGGACTCCTGCAAAACCTTCAATCCAGGCATACCGAAAATCACCCTGGTTGCCGAAAGACCGAGCACCACATGGTACATTGTCTGCTCTATGGTTACACGCATCTCAACCACATAAGGGACTTAAACCGCACACCTTCCACCCACAGAAAGGAGCTATGGCCACAAAATATCCCGTCTTTTGCACATGTCAATATAAGCTGCCTTAGCCTGCGAGCCTGATCCCAGGTTATCCGTTCAGTTTACGTAGGCATCCACCCACAGCAGTCTGAAGCCATGACCGGAACCATTGAGGCAGAAGCAAAAGGCCCCTAGCCATCATGGAGTGTTACCTCTGCAAGCAAGGCTTATTACTTCCCGCAACACGGAGAAAACCCCACTTGCGCATGGAGACATGGGCCCACTGGAGTTTCAGCTTGTTGCCGTTCTCCACAACCTCGCCTGATTGCGGACGTGATGAACCGTGTCGCCAACGCGTTCAGGCTGAAGATATGTATCCTTGAAAAGAAATACAAAACATGTGATAGCCTTCAGAGAAAACAGTAATCTTACATTCTTCCTGCACTCACATAATAACCTCTCACCACCATACACTTCTCAGCTCCGCAACTTTGGCTCACGTCGACCAGATGCCTTCCACAGGTTTCACTTTGTCAGAAGCCTTATCGAAATCGTCTGGTACCTGAGTTGACCACTCCGGATACACTCGCTCTACGGTCATGGTCAAAGCTATAACATGCCGAAACGTGCCCAGCAACTTTCTACCGGTCAATATTCGAGACACAGCGGAAGCCTTAGGTAGGCTCATCTTGAGCTGGCCTACCTTTGCAAGCACCATTCAGCAGACGCTGATATTTCAATATGCCTAAGAAACATGCAACAAGGGTATCTACCCGGGTGTGCTTCCTGCTCATGGCTTGCTTCCTGGAGCGTTCAGCCGCGGACTATGTTGGCTCTGCAAACAGAAGTCTGCAGTTTCAGATTCGTCTATGTAGGTAGAAGTCTGTCTCTACTACGGATATCTCGCATAGAGCGCCCATGTGATATCCGATGAAGGACTGAAAGATTCGAATAAACACATGACGCTCACAAAGCCAGATGAGATTATGACTATTGGGAACTCAGTCCATCAGCAGACGGTGACTGAAGCCTCCGCACGAAAATGATGGCGTGGGTCAATCCATGTGTCGAGGCTGGAATCCCCTCTTCGGGGATGCCACGGGAATGGAACTTCCTTAGCATCTCACCATTAAACTTTCATTATATCGCAGGCATGGTGCCATAAGCCGTGATACTCTCGACAAGCTCGTAGAACGAGAAACATCCACTCATCGCTCTGGGGGCCGCCCGTATCATGACGCCAATGCGCAGTGCTGAATCCCCAAGTCTGCCAGCGTTCGCAGAGGGCATTGTATCCTACCTAGGTAGGTACGTATCTATCAGGAGTGCTCCAGTGTCTTCGACAATCCCCCCGGATAAAAAAGCGTCACACGTTCCTTTACACGTTACTTAGGTTAAGATATAAGGAGAAACATTTGCTTTTGATTGTTTGAGGGCCCTCTCAGATGATGTAGCGGAGTAAGAACTCTGTTGTTCTGCAGCCGCTCAAACGCAGTAGAGAATCATCTAATCGGGCGCGATGTATCAGCTGTGGCCCTCTGAGGTACCCCCGGAGAGCTTGAGACATGCCAGGAAAGGTGACAGGAGCCGTGATACTGCTTGGGAAAATTTCCCGTAAGACAAGAAACGAACCAGCAACCGCTCGGGCGGACCCCCGTACTAATAAACTGATGCAATCTAGAATTAAAGGTATAGGAGGCATATGGTCACGTATCGGCCTTTGCCTAGCTAGACATATCCGGGACAACCCCGCTGTGGCAAACTTCGCTAACATGTGCCCGGAGATGATGTCGATAGTCTTGCCAGCTCCAGAGATTTGGCGAGTATGTACTTCGACTTGAATGTTATCTCCTGCTTTCATCTGTCGTGTCTCTGAATGCCCATGTCAACGTGAGAAGATGATGCCACATGAGCCTGTGTCATTGTCGTTTGTATGATGTATGAAGCCTTGATGCCAATGTCAGTGTCAGAAGACTACACCATGTACGGCTTGTGCCGTTATCGCTCCAGATGTTTGAAATGTAGGCAATGACCATGGCCGAGCTGTCGTCATGTATTTCTGGGCTGTTTTCGCGCGCGCTTTCTGTTGTTTGTATCAGTACAGCATTGAACTTGACGACGATCTGTCGCCGAGAAAGTAATCGGTAACAAGAAAGATTGTAAAGTACGTTACTACAATACACCGCACACGATCTCAGACGTCTTACGCTCTACCGCAAAGAGAAATGCTCACTATCATAGGTGTACCCAGCGGTCTGGGCGCACGTCAAGAGGATCGACCTTATGGCCGCAGTCCAATATTCAAATCCTCACGTAGGACTTGTTGGCGGCGGCTCGATCCTCAAGTACGGAGCGACTCCCGGATGACACCGACAAAGGTCAGTACCTCAACCTCCATCGTTGCTATTTCTGTAGCATGCTCACATTCCGCTACAGACCTTTCCAGTTGGTAGACTGCATTTGAGCATTCGCGTGCCGGGACAAGGTAATTAAGCGCTGTAGGACATCGAAATTTGATCGTCAACTTTAATGATCGCAGACTTGCTGGCACTTGCAATCTCCCTCAGTTCAATATCCGCTATTTGGGACATCGGTCATACGCCCTCACTGTCATGACCACCATCTTAGCCAAGGTAGAAAGTTACACTCCCTAGGGATTACATGTGATAACACTGACGCGCGCTATCAGTATCCTGCGATAGCTCAACAGCATGCACCTCAATCAACCAGCAGCTCTCCACTTCTGTTCGACAAAGACAAGACTTTCTTTCATTTCTGGCGAGATGCTCGGGTCGCTCGACACGATACCCAGCAGCTCGACCATATTGCGACAAGTCGCCAAAACGTAAAAGCAACAGCAAAAGCAAAAACAAAAACAAGAGCAAAAGCAAGAACGGGAGTAGAGACAAGAATAAAACCAAGATAAGCATGCAGAGGGGAGTTTTTATTTAGAGTGACAGCTTTGGTTCATGGGGAGCCTGGCTGGTGTGGTGTTGCGGTTTTGTGGAGGCTTGCGGAGGAGGCTGTGGAGTCATGCAGGGCAGGGAGCTTTGACATTCGGGGGACGATCAGAGTAGTGAATGGTGTCAAGGACAAAGCCAAGATACTTCGAACATAAGAGGAGGGCTAGGAATTGAAAGCGGATTGATATCTAAAGTTGCCGAAAAGCATATTATTGGCGGTCTGTGCGATGATGATGGAAGTGTTGACTTGAGGCAAAGCGGACTTGAGGTAAAGCAGACTTGAGGCAAAGCGGACTGAAGGAAAGCGGACTTGAGGTAAAGCAGACTTGAGGCAAAGCGGACTGAGGTAAAGCGGGCTTGAGGTAAAGCGGACTGAGGTAAAGCGGACTTGAGGTAAAGCGGGACTGAAGCAAAGCGGACTTGAGCCAACGCGAACTTGCGGAGTTTTTAAACCAAGACTGAAGCCTGTCTCAAAACTCGCCACGGCACGCTGGCAACGTCAGTCATATATGAGAGTATCTAAATCTCAATGTAAGTGGCCCGTCCATCCACCTACCATCCTACTTGACAGCACTGAGCTGACACGCTCATAGCACAAGCAACCATGATACTGAAACAACACTGTGGACGTCGCCAAAAGTTTCAGCGGGCCTACAGTGACTTCCACCGACGTGCAGTGACTTCCTGAACATTACCAAAAGCATCGCGTCAGGCCGAACTACGTTGTCCATCAAATTGTGACAACCATACTACAACCGCGCAGGATGATCAGAGAAGTCGGTTGGCGCAGCGAAAGTTGGCCACAGCAAAACATCGTCAATCAAGCAATCAAACAATCAAGCGAAAGCCACAGTTGCCATAGCTGGCGGGTGCGAGTACCACATCGTACGATCAACTCCAACCACAAGTTCGGGAAAGTCACCAGAGGGAGTATGATGCCTTACGTCGAATTACAACGGGAACACTTCCACGGCCGAAGCATGCTGTTTCATCGTAGCGCCCGCCACCAACAAAGAGAGAAAACACCGGAGTGATTCAATGGACATTCCATTTACGAGGTCAATGTACGGCCCTTCCACGGGGATACGACTATACAGTCAGTGCCACTCACAAGCCTGCCGTTGGAGTCGGTCGAGGTCGGTCTCGCGCTTCAACCACGAATATTCTGTCAATCATCCCCACCACAAGTCTGAGACAGGTAGTCTCAAACCAATTCCTGAACTGAAACACCCATCGAACCATCACAGCTGCCTGGTACGAGCAGCTACAACACTGCCGCGCGACGCATGTCGCCATTTACGAGATGTGCAGAAGCCTACCTATTCCACCACGGCTTTGCATCCTCCACTATGCCTTACAAGTCCGCTTGAGTCAGTCCTTCACTTTGTTGGAGGTTTCCATGTATCTAGTCGTCCACCGTTTAGATTAGTTAGCAATCATTGCCTCTCTACATCTAGATACGTCCTTATAGTACCATTTACAGCCGCGGCAGGATCTCATTCTTTGTAGGAATACCACACCGGCAAGCTAGAGCTGCTCTTGTCTGACCATATCATCTCAGAATGATTTGCCAGCAGAGGACACTTTAAGCGGCGCAAGCCTTTGGCTGTACACTCGACGACTGTTTGTCTCTAGACACGGCGGCCCGACGCCTCTCCGGTAGATCATAATTATAAAAGGACTATTATAGTTATGATTATAGTCGCTGGCGGTCCCCCGTATCAGTGCAATAGTACGAACTGAAAGTGCTATAACTTATGCTGTACGAACAACTTTGTTTACCTCCATATTCTGTATTTTGTTACGAGGGGGCCGCCAGTACTTTCATCGCGTAGGTTAGGTGTCCGACGACTTATGATGCCTTACCTGCGATCCGGGAGGTCATGCAAGGCATCAATTAGTACTGCGAGACTTTATCATCCATCGCGATGCGATCACAGTCTCAGGCGGAGGCCCGTAGCACTACCGTAGTACGTATCTAGAGTGTTTTAACCTATAATAATGTGTCAATAAGCTCGTCTGTCTTCTACTCTACATTATTACGGGAGGGTCCTCAGTGTTTCACCGCATTGCACACACGTGTCCCACGACTTATGATGCCTTGCCCGAGGCACATGGAATGAAGTTCGCGCGGGAGGTCCCGCTCGTGTAAAACTGCCTCCGCTAATGGAAATTTTGAGGCATTGAACAGCTGAGGAGCACCTCAGCATCTACTTCCAGCGACGTTGGCGTGGTGGATGATGGTTTGCTCTATGCAAGCGCTTTGACTGGTGCTTCATACGGTTGAACGCCCCCGGCTGCCCCCCTGATCTTGACAGAAGACAGCGCCCGGTATGGACATACACCGCTGTCGATTCGTGCCCTATCCGCCATCCAGAATAAACGCACTTGCCTTCTCACAGACCTCCGGCTCCAAAACCTCGCATGGGAAGCCATCAACGACACTAAGACTTGCAATTGGCAGGGGCAACGGCGACATTGAGATATGGAATCCACTGAAGGGAGCCTGGCATCACGAAATCACTTGTCGAGGCGGCAAGGATAGGAGCATCGACAGCTTAGTGTGGATACAAGAGCCGGATGAGCAAGATGAGACTACTGGCTACGTCCAAGTGGGACGGCTCCGCCTGTTCAGCAGCGGTCACTCGAGTGCGGTCACGGAATGGGACCTCTTGACTGGCCTGCCTCTACGACATTCCAGTGGCAGTCATAGCGAGGTGTGGTCACTTTGCGCTCAACCACCATGGCAGGCTCCGAAGCAAGAGGGGAAAGAGCAAAACAACGCCCCGGTCAGAGAAGGCGAGTTCAAGGGACAGAACCTTGTGGCTGGGTGTGCGGACGGAACGCTTGTTCTTTTGTCCACTGCGGACGATGATCTCAGATTCGAGAGATATGTCTCAAGGTCTTCGAAGAAGAAAGCTCGAGCAGTCAGCGTCACCTTTCAGAATCGGGACCTAGTCGTTGCCGGCTACGCGGACAGCACGATCAGAGTCTACGATACCCGCAATGGAACGCTTGTGCGGAACATGTCACTGGGAATTGGACCAAGAGGAGGACCAAAGGAAATACTAGTATGGGACGTGAAATGTTTGCCGAATGGAAACATCGTCTCTGCGGATTCAACGGGAGAGGTACGCTTCTGGGATGGGAGGAATTATACGCAAATACAGCGGATCAAAGGGCACGAGACGGACGCTGTTGCATTAGTGACAAGTGCAGATGGAGAGACAATCTTCAGCGGTGGTCTCGATCGGCGGACAGTCGTCTATCGGCTGACTGGCCAAAAGGGCACGAAACGGAGGTGGGCCAATTTTGCACACAAAAGGATGCACAAGCATGATATCAGTGCTATGGCAGTTTTTGATAGCGGCAGAATGAGCATCGTCGTCTCAGGAGGTTAGTTAGACCATTTACTGTGGAGGTCAACGGCTGATGAGTCTAGGTGTTGACGCTGCCCCCATTATCTTCCCTCTTCGCGAATATGGCAAGGAAAATCACAGAGCGTTACCCAACCTCCCTCAGCAACCAGTCGTCATCAGCGCACCAAAAGCTCGTCTGCTTGTCAGTTGGTGGGAGCGCGAGATCCATATATGGCGTCTTGGTCGTCAACAACCAGAACCGAAGGACGACGAGGATAGTCCGCCACCTCCAGGCCCCAAAAATCGCAGATTGGTAGGTCAAATCGCATTGAAAGGAGAGGAGAATACATCTTCACTGAGCATTTCGGAGGATGGGAAGCTGTTGGCGGTCTCCACGGCTGCAGAAGTCAAAGTCTTTCAGCTTCGGCTCAAGAAGAAGGAAGATGCATACATTATGCGAGTTCAGAAACTCGAGTCTACTCTACAACCGTTGAAGACTGGAGCGAAGCTTGTAACGATATCACCAAATGGGAAATGGCTAGCAACGATCTCCCACCGAAATCAAATTTCCATTGCTCGCTTCGTCACAAGCCAAGAGAACGGCAGGGATGTTGAGATTGCTCCGAACATATCTAAGCTAAGACGTGTCCACCGAAAGCCTGCAAAACAGAATGGTCTGAATGGCACCTGGGGCAGCTATGACCGGACCATAACCAACGTAGCCTTCTCCGCAGGCAGCAAGATCTTTGTTACTGGAGATTTAACTGGACATATCGACAGCTGGATACTAGAGGATCAGGAGGACGCAGCAGCGGCGGATAGGAAAGGAGTCAATGGCACGGACAACTCGTCTGACAGCGACAGCGAAAGTGAAAGTGACACCTCCGAAGACTCATCGGACGATAAAGTCGAAAAGCGAATATCCGTTGTTGAGGGCCAACGATGGATCCGCAACCCCTCAGCCAACATGCTGCCGAAGCTACCCTGCGCACCCCTCATCCTCTCCTTCAAACCAACCACGCCCAGCACCTCCTCCACTTCGCGGGCAAACGGCAACACGACGAGCAGAACTCAAGACAGCAGAGCCGACCAGCTCCTCGCCATAACAGCCCAGCACCAGCTCTACCTCTTCGACATATCTGAAGGCAAGGTCTCGGACTGGTCGCGCCGAAACCCTACTTCGAGCCTCCCGGATGATCTTAAGGTTGAGAGGGATAGAGCGATGGGCTGTGTTTGGGATTTCCAGCAGTTGGGAGAATCAGGGCAGCCAGGAAGGCAGAGGCTGTGGTTATATGGGTGTGGATGGCTGTGCATGCTGGATTTGGGGAGAAATCTTCAGCCTGAACAGCAGCCGAAGCTGGAGGAGCAAAATGGTAAAAACATGGAGGTCGCATCAAATGACAAACAGGACGGGGAGAAAGGAAAGAAACGAAAGAGGGAAAGTGTCACGGAGAGGGAGAGGGAAGTCGAAGATACTAGGGAGGAGAGGAAGAGGCTGCGGATAGGCACGAGTGGCGCAGGGAGCAAAGTCCCCGAAGGCGAAAGGATCGGCATTGGGAAGGAGATGAGGAGGGTCGTTGGCGGGGAGGAAGCGGAGGGGGAGAAGATGCTGTTGGATGAGCCATCGCGGGGGGTTGGGGTCAAGGATGAAGATGAGGATGAAGATGAAGATATGGACTATATCGATGGCCATGGCCATGGGATTGGCGGAGCAGGTGCGGTATCATTCCTCAGGCAAGCCAAAGACGGCGCGGAGCAGCGAAAGGCTACGATAGATGCGAGTCGTGACGACGAGGCCAAAGAGGACGCGGGGAGTGAGGGTGAGAGTGAGAGCGGGCGGGAGGACCCCCGAAATGGAAATGATGAGGATAAGGTAGTGAAGAGGGACGAGGGTGAGGAGGACGAGGACGAGGAGAGGGAGGCGGAGGGGGCTCCGGCGTGGTGGATGACGCATAAATACCGACCCATCCTGGGGATGGTGCCGCTGTTGCCGGAGGAGTCAGATGAGGAGCGAGATGAGTATGCTGAGGACCTCCAGGATGGCTGGAGGAATGGGAGGAGGAGAGAAAGGAAGGAGGCTAGACCGATAGAGGTTGCATTGGTAGAGCGGCCGCCGTGGGATGTGGATCTGCCGCCGCGGTTCGAGGGGCTCCATGATGTTGATGATTAGAGCGGTAGGATAGGGAACATTAAGTATGTGAGATAGGGGCAATCTAGAGCTTGAAGAGTCAATCTAATGATACTGGAGGTCCCCCGGTCATTTTTTTTCATTTATCTTGTATCATATCTACAGCGGGGCAAGCCCATATCTGGCACCCAAGAAAGTGTCAATGTTTCCATCGAGTCATCATTCATCAAATTCGACAACAGTACTGAAGCTGAGACTAAACAGCAAAGAACCCCGCAAACCGACGTCTAGGAAAAAGCCAGCTCATACCTCCCTCTCCCTTCTAAAACCCTCATAGCCCACGTCCTGCTCCCTGCCACTTCTCCTACCCTCCAGATCCCACATCCTGACACTACTCCTGTCCTTCTTTCCCTGCTGCTGCCCACCGCCCAAATACGCTCCGTACCCATTAAATCCCCTACCATCATCTCCATTCAGATACGGACTCGCGACGCGCTCATACGTATACGGCGTCTTCTCGAACCTCGCCGTTTTCCTGCCCCTCTTGTCCGCGCGATCTGAGGACGACCGGCCAGAGCAGCAGCACACGCTAACGAGCCAGGTCATGGCCGCGGCGAGGGAGAAGGCGACGGCGAGCCAGACGATGGCGAGGGTGTGCGGTGAGAGGGAGAGGGTGATGTGGTAGGGGTGGAGGGTTGTGGTGAGGGTGGCGACGAGGGTGGAGTAGAGGGCTGTGGAGGTTATGGCGGCGAGGAGTGTGAAGAGGAGGGATGCCTGCAATTCACATACGTCAGCCTGGCGGCTCCGCGTTCTCAGAAGTATCTAGGGCCCTGATTGATCGGAGGATTGAGGGATAACGGTACGGGAGAGGAGGAAGAAAGAGGAAGAGGGAAAGGAATAATGGCTTACCCCCGAAACAGCCGCCGTAAGCAAACTCCCCCACCGACTAAACACCGCTAGCAACCCAACCACAAACTCCGCAACCGTGACCCAAAACGCCACACTCCACGCCACAAACGCCCACTTCGCAACCGTCCGATACGTCTTCAGCCCATCCTGCCACTCCTTCGGGAACAGGTTCTGCACGCCCGTCCCGTTCAGGCCCCACACTGTTACCGGGTCGAACCAGTATTCTGCTTGCCGCGGGGAGCAGTATGATGGGGTGTAGGAAGTGGAGTTGGAGGAGAGATCGCCGGAGCAGTAGTTCCATAGGCCGACGGTGTAGACGTCTTTTAGGATGCCGGAGGTTTTGGCGGTGGAGAAGACGGATTGGAGGGTTGTGGAGGAGATGCCGTTGAGGAGGGAGGAGGAGGAGGTGGAGGGGCTATCTGGGGTTGCGGTGAAGTTTGAGAGGTCGGCCTGGTTGTCATAGTGTTAGCTTGTAGTTGGTGGTAGGACTTTGTGGGAGGAGAGTTGGTTTACCTTCATGAAGTAGATGGATGATTGAGTCTTGGAGTTCTTATTTAGGCCGCCGAGGAAGAGGAGCAGGATGCAGATGAAGGAGGCGAACGTGAGAACCATGGGCGTGAAGATGCACGCGAATCGACCTAGTTTGCCCATCTTGGCGGTGCTGATAATGGTATTGGGGTCAAGATGAAGCTCAGATCAAGATAGATGGTCGAACTTGATAATGTGAGCGCAACGAGCGTCAATGATCTGAAAGCAGAAGCGAGAGTCGAGAGGGAGGAAAAGGAGAGAAGAGAAGAGGACACTCAGAGGAGCAGGCTGTGGTGAGGACATAGGAAAATAAGCCGCCGCAATGATTTGTTGGTGTCTGTGGCAGAGATAGATGCTATTCCTGTCAGCCTTACGCAGCGCAAAAGAGGCGCGGTGTTGTTGGGTTCGTCATCAGCTCCTGTGGGGGTTGCGAGGAGACCCTTCTTGCTCGGCCCGTTTTCCGCTCCGCCTTGTCTTCGCTACTCCAAAAATAGATCCTACGTCAGACAAAATGGGACCCTTTGGCAAGGCTCGGCCTGGCTCGGCGTTACATGGTGAATATGCAGTTGCCACGCTTCTGCATGCAAGTATCCGTAATTCAGACATTTGTAGGCTGTTTTGCCGGAAAGCTTTATGGCAACTACTGTAACCGATGGAACAGTTATATGTTAAAGTGACTTGATCAAATTCTCACGTCTCTCCACTAACCCAACAACTAAATGGTAACCGCGAAAAAAATCCACACCAAGCCAAGCCCACCTCGGGCGAGCAAAACAGTGTCAAGTGCATAATCGCCTGGCGCCCAACGCCATGACCCTCTCTTGATATCATCCTGTAATAATATACGTAGAATTGAAATGCTCTTGAAGTACCCCGCAATGATATCGCGCTTTACGCTTGATATGTTACCCAGAAATGAGAACCCAACGCCGATGCTTGAGAGCTCAAGTTGTAGCAATAGCTAGAAAGGTATCCAACAGTGCCCCAGCGAAAGCGTAGCTCGTGCAGTCAGTCGTAACAAACGTGAACAAATTAATGCGAAGCGTGTCATGTCTTTAGGTGTAGCTGTAGCTGTAACTGGAGAGCCCCCGAACAGTATGGTGACGGAAAGCACCTCGCGATGATCGGTGAACTCGGCATCGGGCTGGAGCGACGGTATGTGGCCGTGAGGTCCAACGGCGGCCCCCCTGGGATTTGGAAATAGTGTCGGATCTCTTGAGACTGAGACTGTTGGAGGTAATCGAAGGTACTGATATCAGGGGCCTCGAACTACCGTGGGGGCTGTGGGTTGAAATGAGGATTTGCGTTCTGTATCTGACGCATCCATTCCTCGTCCACTTGCTGCCGAGCCTCAGCAGCCTTTTGCTCGTCAGGCGTAGGAACCCGCGTGCCGTCTGGTTGCGTCACTCCGGGTAGAGGTGTCTTGGCGAGGTCTGCTGCCATCGCCAAGACAATGTAACGCTGCAGCTCGTCGCTTTCCTTCATATCTTCTTTGATCAATTGTCTCCGCTCCTCTTTGCCTCCGTCTTTCCGCCTCAAGTCTCGAATCTCGTTAAGAATGTGAATCAGTACGGCCTCCGGAGCCCTACTGCGTGGTTTGCTGTGAAGGGATGGGTTGCGTACGTAACGCCGCGTAACGTCTGTTGCGCCGTCGGCAGAGAAAGCAATGCAGTAGCTGATTGGGTGTTTCCAAGCTACAGACGCTGGATCAGCGTTGTTCTGCATCGGTAAGGTTACCGTGGTGAGCAGACGAGACTTACCTTCAGTGTAGACACGAGGCTGATCCCAGTAACCTTCCACGACATCAACATGGATCCACCTCTTGCGGTGCACAGAGTAAACCTCTGTCCATACCAGATTCTCGGCACACCATACCCATCTCACTCTTTGATTCATGGCTCGACATAGCATAGCAAAGCAGTTGGCCCATTCCCCTAATCGGCCTCGTCTGGTCTGCAGCAGTACGAAGGCATCCGAATACCTGGGAAAGCGTTCAAAGGCACCGCAATCAGGATATGAGCACTGATAGGCTTCAACTTGAGTAGCTCCATTAGCGACCTCTTCCGGCCACGGTGCGGCCAACCCTCGAGGAATAGTGGGTGAGTGGCATCTTGGACATGGCGGGTTGTTAATCCACGTAAAGAAGGACTGCTTGAACCACTTTTGTAATGCTCGAACCAGGCAGTCTTGATAACCCCACTTGGCCTTGGATCCGTCCCCTAAACTGACCGCTTCTGCTTGGAAGATCTGACTCTCCTCCTCGGCCTCATTGTATATTCTCTCTAATGGAATGGCTTTCAATGCCTCGTCAAGTAAGCCGGGGTTCTCCCATTTGACGGGCATTTCCGATAGCGTAAAGAGCAGATTCCGGAACCTCAAGGACCGTTGGTCGGTGGGTGGTGTAGGTTCGAGTGGGATATTGCGCACTCGATTGTATGAAGGAGGTGGTGGGCCTGGTGGGGGACGTGTGGGTATGGCAGGATGCTGTGCGTGTTGATTGTCGGGAGTCAATGAAGTTCGTGGTGGGGAAATGTGGGCTGCTGTGTGCGTCGTATGCCGAGCGGAGGGATCGAAGAATTGGTATGCTGGCGATGAGGAGCGAGATTTGGATGCTTGATTGCTGAGCTCATTCATTCTTTTCGTACTCAAGGTCTGTCGAAATCGATCGGTCAGATCTTTCGCCCAAGCTTCAGCTCCCTCTGCCATGTTCGCGCACGCGCTCGAGCGCAATTCTTTCTGGAATGTATTGCCGCTATTCGGATAGAAGCAAAGTATTGCGCAAATTTGCTGGAGTCGAGTCGGCCGCTGAGCTCAATGGTTTTCACAGGTCCCGTTCCCCGGATGCGACCGCAGCCCAGCACAGCCGTAGAGAGTACTCCAGGATCCGCCACCTTCGTCAAGGGACTAGACTCGGTGTGTTTTCTTCCACAACGCCTTCTTTGTTCTTCGCGAATGCTGAAGAGGTCTGATATGTGAGGGATGTAGTGGTCGGGAGCCAAGATGAGCGACGCTTTGCAGACGAGGATTTCGGGTGCTGGGTGGAGGTGTGATGGGTGAGCTGGATTGGAGAGCATATGGCTGACGAGTTTCTGCCGCAGAAGCGTCGTAAGCATCTGGTCTAGATTTCAACGAATCAGAACGCGGGGCGTTTTGCGGTACGGCCGCCCATAGAAGCTTTTCGTACCTGTTGCGTACACCCCAAGGCAAGGTGACATAAGTTGTGAGAACCCTCATTCACTTGGGACTATCCTCAAATATGTTATACTGGAGGCCTCCTAAGTATATAAAATTGACAATTCGCTGCGGGAGGCTGGTGAAGCAGCACGTTAGGAAATAGCTAGTCAAGACCATATTAGCTTTATGATACGGGCGAGCTCCTGAGTAGTTAATGGTCCTTTCTAGTCCTACAGGAATCTTTCCGAGGGAGTATCACGACTTATGTCACCTTGCCTGCCCAAAGCTTTTCCTTTCGCTGCTATACTCGGTGCATTCCCAATTCCTTTCCTGCAGTAATCTATAAAGTTAATTCGGGATCCAACTTGTCTGCTTTCCTTAGTGTCATTGTATAGGGTCGCCCTGGGAAATATTGAAAGAGTTCTCCTGTTCAAAATATTCAAAGAGTGCGACTTAACCCAAGCTCTAGAAGTTACTTTCTCGCTTACGTGTTGGTGGTGGGGGGTTCGACGCCCGAGATAATCATCCGACGTTGCCAATGATCCTTCGAGACGTGGATCATGCGAGTTAGCAAAGAGCTTACCCTTCTTCGAGCGGAGGAATTCCTACAAAGGACGTGTTCACCATCCGTTCTTGGTGCACGTCTCAAAGCGAACCCCCAGGACTTGAAGGCAATTCCTGTAGTACAAGCAGGGACTTTCCACGCTGACTGTACAAGCCACGCAGCTATTATTATCCAGAATCACCAGCAGATTCGACTACGGTTATTACGAACTGTAAGACACGACGCACAGATCTATCAGCACTCTGCCCGGGCAAATAAATGCAACGCCTCTCCAAGAACCCCCATGTCCGCGCATACTGCACACGTCTGAAGAGATTGCGTAGTCCAATTTCAATAATTACCTCCAGGTTAACAAGCGACCAGGACTCGGTGACAGATGTGCGTCGGGTACCTGACAGTCGCACACAAAGCAGGACGCAGTCTTCCGAATGTGATCTAGAACAACCCCCGCTAAACGCCCACGAGGCCAGAGATTGCGTGGCCCAGGAGCCGCTTTGACTCACCAAAATCATTGTCGTCGGAACGCGCGTTTTCACGGGCAGACGTTGGCTACGGCTTTTTATGATACTGGTTGGCCTACCTCGGCCTGTAAAATCGCGCCAAGCAGCCTCTAGGGACTCAATACTGACATCCTCAGAGACCTAGCTGCGTGGCAGGCAAGGCATCATAAGTCGTGGGACACCTGTTGTGTGCAATGCCATGAGAATACTGACGGTCGCCTTGTAGTACAATGCAGAATTGATGGTAGAAAAACTCGTTAATACATTGGTCTAGGTCAAGAGAGTTGAATTTCGTATATTTGTAACGACACGGGCGTCCGCTACAGACTTTGATTGTATTACAACGGATGGAAAAGTGTCCCAGTACTAATGATGCTGTGACGTGCATCGTCAACAGACAAGCACAGTCTTCCATGCTTTTGTGTGCACGCCTGTCTTGCGCAATCAATATGTTAATTGAAGGGCCACGCAAGAATAAAATACTACACATGTGACATGTTGGGCAAGGTAGGGCGGTCTGTATTCACAGGCCAGAATCGCCCCTGTGTACGCGCAAGTGCTTGTACTTGGAGCAGAACCATACAACTCTAGCTTGCTAAGCGATTCCGCACATGAACTTTCCGCTACCTCAGCCTTGATAGACTTAATCCACGGCTTCTTACCGTGACGATGTTTCTCACCAGTCGATGGTTTGCCCAGCCCCTTCTCCTTCTCTCTTATGATCCTCAAAGAAGAAGGGTATCGTGAGCAACGAACTTCAATCAGAAACTCTAGATATCTCTGCCGTTCTTTTGATCTCCTGACTCGAAGCCTACTCAACCATGGTTCAGCTTGCACCGTGCGGTCGCCCGTGACTCATATAAAACGTCTGCAAAACTCTATACCCTTTTCAAAAGTACATTTCTCGATCTGGACTGCAAAAGAGAGCATTTCCTGACCATGCTAGGGCTCGAACCTAGGCTCTCCTGATCAACTCGAATCTTTTTGATTCTTGTCGTAGTCAGGCGCTTTACCATTAAGCCACATGGCCGGATGTGAAATCAAGGAGAACGGAGAAGTGTTGTAAAGCTCCATTCCTCTCGAAATGGGACGCGCTCGGACAGACGTGTATTTAGCCTTTTCTTGCCTCAACATATTTATTCACCCCAAGAACTCATTCATTATACAATGTTGTCCACGTCGTTAGAGATTTCACCAGATGCCTTTTTGCTTGAGGTATATACAGAACGAGTAAGGAACAATTCTAGTTAGCGTTCACTCTATACTGTACTCCGTTTCAGCACCTTCGTTTGCAGATTTGCTCGTCTCATTCCGAGCCTTATCCCTCGCAAAGTCTGTCTCACCGCTTCTTCTGACCCCAGCTTCATCCTCATACTCGTCCCACATCTACCCGCGCTTCATATCAGCCAGTCCAAGCCCACGAGACCCAATCCGCCACACTTCCATTCCAACCCCACAAACAACAACTTTCCACCCCTCCTCATTAGCATCCCAGAAAAGATCCATATTGGCAATATCGGCAACAGCACTGAACTCATTCGCCAATCTACGCACATCCAGGCCCTCAACCCCAGGCTTCGTTACATCAACGCTGATCTCCCAGAGTTTGATGCGCTGGTCATTGCTGGCTGTTGCCGCCCAGAACTTATGGTCTTCTGTTCCAGACGCGGATGTGCTTGTCGGTGAGTCTCCCGGAGCATTTGCAAGCTCGCCTTCGTCATTGAGAAGAGGAGACGAGTGAGGCTTAGGCGCTGCAAGAACAGCTACCCCGGTTACGGCGGCGGCGTGAGCTCCTGGAATCAGTAGCGTCGAGCAGGAGGGCCTAGGTAACCCATGGGTGTCCGAAGAGAAGCGGATTAGCGATATACCTACTGCGTTGTCATCGCCACCGGTGAGGAGTAAGTATGCTGAGTCATCTAGCCGCGTTGTCGTTATGCACTGTATCGTGTTTTGGTGGATTTTGTGTCTGGTGAGCCATCGCAGAGATCCGGGAGTACTAGTAAAGGTGTCGGAAGAGAAAAGGGATGGGGACATGCCAGTCGTACTCTGCTGCGTAGCTAATGGGATATGGAGGTCCCAGAGGGCGATGTGGCTGTCTGTGCCGGCGGTAAGGAGGTTGAGAGACCTCTCAGATGGGATGTAGCTGGATTGCGTTAGACAGCATGAGAGATAACTGCCTGCTAGGAGTAACTTCCACTGTTTTACGGACGTTGTGGACGTGTAGCGGTAGACCTGTAGTTCGTTTAGCATTAACGTACCTCGCCTTGGTGAGCGAGACATCGACTTACCCTTACGCTGGAATCAGAGTACACCATAGTGATTAAGAATGCGGCGCCTTCGTCATTCGCCGGTTCGAATATCGGCATCTCACGTACTGCAAAACTTGTAATCCGCAAGTCTGGCAGTGTATTTCGCGGCGGGCAGACTGACTCGCAGACGACACCTATATCGATGACAGGAACGCGGCGAACTCTCCAGACAAGGAACTCCTCGAAGCCGCCGCTGCTGAAAAGAAATCTACCGTCTGCGGACCATTGCAAATGCTGTATGCCAGTGTTGTGCTTTCTGAGGACCCTGATGCAGCGGAACAAAGATGGAAACAGCTGGCCGCCTCTTGTTGCGGGTTGTAATTCAAAGATACGAATGTCGGTGTCTTCTGCGCCAGTAGCAAAGAGTTGTTTCTCATTATGGCTTCCATTAATGTTTGGGCAGACAGCCACAGCTTTGATCTCTCGTCCATGGCCTCCTGGCTTGACCACATGGTACGAAGGCGCAGTGCATGAGTATAAGTGCATTTCGGAAGCCTTTGTGCAAACAAACGTTGCCCCATTGCACCCATTCGTCAATACCGTTGGTTGAAAGGCCCAATTCCTGTGCGAGCCACCGCACTCGACTTTCATCAATTCGGTGTGGTTAGTCTCATTCCATACCACAAAGTGCTTGCTGTGAAACCCCCAGAATAGTAGTTGTCCCGTATCCGTGAGGTGTGCTCCCTCTATGTTAGGTCCGAAAGGCAGAGTCGACCTGTGCACAACGGGCGACAACTTGACGTTCAAGGTACCACAGACTAATCCGACCCGCCGAATCGCAAACGTGCCGTCTCGAGCTGTGCTCATCAAGTGCCCCAGCACATCAGTATTGCCGTTTCTTTCCGAAGATATCCACGTTAGAGACGTCACCGCATCATCGGCGGTTCGGTCCTTGAATAGCTGCATGGTAGACTCATCTAGCACTTGAGTACTATTATTCAGAGCTGTGTCGAACTTCAGGTGACAGAAGCCGACATGGCCGCTGCGTGCGCCAAAGCATATAAGCTTGCGAGTTTCGTCCATAGCTCTTGCAGCCATACTAGTAACAATGAAATCAGGTGGTAGCTGTAGCCGGACTTTGCTTTGTAGGGAGATGCTGCGTTTGAAGGCTTCAGATGGAGAATCAAGGATAAGTATATCTGCCGTATCAGCTCCGACGTGCGTTACAAGCAAAATATTCATGTTTTGTTCTGGAGTCTCTAACGTGGTAGCTTCTACGTGCACACTTCTGAACTCGTCAGCAAAGAGTGCAGCGACTTTGCCTTCAGTGGCACAAAGTTCGACAACGCTCTGAGAGCTCTTATCAAAGCATAATATCTTTCCAGTCGTCCCCGCGATAAAAGCTACATTTCTTGATTGCACACTTGTCGAAACTGAATATGACGCAAGGTCATCATATTGCCCAAGTATTCTCCATGTCAAATGTTTCTCGTCCGTCGTTTTGATAGGTTCCTTCTTAGACGCAAGCAATACGAAACCCGTGTTTGTTGTTACAGTCACGTCGCCACCTGTTAGAAAAGCGTACGATTTGAACGCGTCTTTACGTATAGAATTCGAGGCCTTACTTGCAGTGCTTGCAAGCTCAGGCCTTGAAGTAAATTTGTTCTGGCATGCAACAGATGATGTTGTGTGGGGACTCCCATAGTTAACGGTCTTGCCCCAGATTGCTTGAAAGGCTTCCTCAATCTGCCAATTTTCTTCCAACATCTGGCGAATATGATTCGAAGAACCTCGTTTTGAAGTGGAATACGTCACAATGCTACCATCCGCGCCGCCGGTTGCAGCATAAGCCAAATCGCCAGGAGGCCTAGCAGTTGCCATTGACCATAGATTCTTTCCACTATGATATGCGAACGTTTGTTCGTGTTTGAGTGTCAAAGATGGTACATTCCGCATCTCAATCATCGAGTCCTCGTTTGCTGGTTCAAGCCTCCAGAGCTGACAGGTAGCATCTTCTCCTTGGGTGGCGAGGTTCAAAGGTTGAGAGGTATCAGAAGAATTACTTAGGCCCTCGGTGAAGCGGATCGACCATATTCTTGATGCGTGACCCCAAGCCATTGCAACACATGTATTACTCTTAGACTGACCAAACTCATCATCTGACTTACTGGGAAAGCCTGTTTCGCCGATATGTGATATATGTGTTGGATGTTCAGACTTGCTCGACTCCTGAACGGGGATTTCTGAGATGTCCCAAACCCGGATTGTACGATCATCGCTGCAACTCGCAAGTAGTCGCCGGGGCGAATTGTGATTTGGCAATTTTACTTCGGGCGAAATATGAACGCCAAAGACAGAGCCATCGTGTCCGGCAAGCACATAATGTAGCTGCGCTTTATAAGATGCAGGGCTGTGCCCCCAATCCTCAGCAGGAAAGTGACAGGACCATACAAGAATATCCCCGAAAACTGTCCCAGAAGCCACAAGAATCTGATTCTGAGAAAGCCAAAGAAGATGAGCAGAGTAGAGAGTACAACGAGAGCTTGAAGTGAGCTCCTTCAGGCATCCCTGCAACCTACGATGACCTATTAGCACAGCCGACCAACGGCGCGCTGGTATAATGCATCCTAATCCTGTACATGACGATGTTGAGCCGCCGTGAAGTAAGTGATCACTGGAGCATGCAACATCCTCGTCGGGTCTATGCTACAAATAGGACGCATAGGGCTACCGATCGTCCAGCTTACCTGAATGAGGACGAAGACGTTCCTGTTTCCTGGCCATCCTTATAGATAGAGACAACACATAGTGCATTGTGAGCCGTAACCAAGGCCGCGCTGGCTGCAGGCGCAATATCCAAGGGCCTAGTCTCATTGAGGGGAATGGGAGCGAAATCAAGATCGAGGATCCAGTCCGGTGCACTCAGTTGGGGTCCAAGCGTTATTGGTACATTAACTATTCGGGCGTGAGTGCAAGAAATTCCCAACCTATTAGGTGTTGCACCTCGAATAATCGAAATCAGTCGTAATAGTGGACCGCCCCATACTAGGGTCAGCCAACTTGATGCGGAAGCGCTCTGACAGGCGATGCCATGCACGGCCTGCGATGCAAAGATTCGATGCTTTGAACGCGGCGCTGGATTGTCCAGCTGGTAGACAATCAAGAATGGGCCTTCACCCGCCAAAATGTAACCGTTGCAATATTGGAGTGCGGTCACTGGGGTAAGGGCGTTTTGCTAATTAGCTGAGTTAATAAATCTAATTAATATCAGGAGTCAATTTAACTTTACTCTTGAAAGATGATTCATGGGAAGGCGAGAGGTAGGGGATATGTCAAAAGTAGGTGTAGCCCGGGATAAATGTTGTGCGTCCCGCCTCCCGATTTTTGATCCAACCGCCCACGCGGCTAATTGGTTGGGGCTCCTGACTCCAGCTGACGACCTATCTATACAACTCTTGATCGGAAGCTCATCGATAAACCATTATCAAGCATTGAAGCTAATCATTTATATATGAGATACTTGTTGGATTTGACCCATGTAACAAGCGAGCCTACGCGTTTGGGAAGGTAGCTGGTCGCGTGCAGTTATGCAGGTATAAACTTCGGTCCGCTCTCCCATATGATGCTGCTCACCTCAGCAACATCTGCCACTCAACCTTCACATCGTGAGAAGCAAACAGTCAAACAAAATGGAAAGCATAACTGTTATGCTTCCATCTTGATTCACCACTCGAAAATGTTTATGATGCATTAGAAGGAGAAACAGTCTGGACTTCGTGCTGCGTTCTTCACGATGTCTGCTTCGATTGATCTAACGCTAAGTTCTGAAGATGAACGCCCCCCGCCCAAGATAAAGGCATCGAGCGCGACCATTCGGCACAACGGCAATGCAGGCGGATATGACAGATCTCAGTTGGAGCCACGGAAGGAGAATTTGAAATTTTCTCGTAGCCATGACAATAGCGGTGATGTGAAATCCAAACGCATGGAAGTTACAGGGCGCACATCGAAGCATCGTCCACCACCAGAAGTTATAGACCTCGAGAACGAAGATTCAATAGAGAATGCTCCGAGTCAAGATAACCGGTCTAACCCACAGCCTGTTTCAAAGCTTGCTGTAAGATCGACCGCCTCTTACGACGCCAAGCAGAATGGCGCGCCTTCGAGTGCACACGGACACAAGGGAAAAGAGCCAACATCAAAGCCGGTATCTACTACAGAACGTCAAGGCGGAGAACATGCCAGCAAGAATGCTCGTACACCACATTTTCGGCCATTAGCAGATAAAACTTCTGGAAGCAAAGCAGATGGCTCTCTGAAGGAACAACTAAGGAAGGCAGCTTATAATAGGGATGAGACACAGCGGATTGCGTCCTCCTTCCGCAATTCCAAGGGAGAAACGGATAATGACAGATTACGGGCTCAAATTAAGCCCCTAACAGCCGACAAACAAGCTCATCGGGAAAAGCACAAAGATGCGTCCAATGCAACAAATGGCATACCGAGCAAGCACGAGCACTCAGGCAGTAGCAAAAAGCACAAACATCCACCACCATCAAAGCCGATGCCAGGAGAATTAGATGGTACACGCCTAACACTTCCTGAAATTGGACAGAATCATAATCAGAGCATAAGTACTGATCCACCTCAATGCAATGCAACAACTACTCTAGAGCCGGGAAATCAAGCAAACGTTAGCTCAACCGTGTCAAAAAGCTCGGAAGACGCAGATTTGGGGCCACCGTATCGAACAAAGCCAAATGTTGGGCGGACGCAAGATGAAATCAACCCTGCGAAAACTCAAAGCATACCCAGCCGTGCAGGAGAATCAGCAGATCTGCTAAATGTCATCAATCGAGGGGAAACGCAGACGGAGTCACTGAGAATTAACAGTGAGGAGCCTTACCAAATTCTTGAACCTGCAGCGGCGACAACGTCTAATCCCGCTCCTTCACCGGAGGAGCCACGTGCGCAGTCGGAACTAGTCGAACCAGACCCTAAAAATATTGGTATGTTCGACAAGAGAGACAATGCTGCGCCCTCAACAAGCTAACCATTTTGTTGGAAGGCGAATCTGTAGGCTTAGAGTCTGAAGCACCGGTAAATACGCTATCATTGTCGATGGAAATGTTTGATGCCGTTCTACGGAAGCACATCAAGGAGTGCCACGACGCTCACGAGTATTTCACAAAGGTTATTATTCCTTCCTATTCGGGAAGTTGTGACACTAACAATCCTAGTCATGGCTGAGACGCGCAAGGCATTCCATTGAGCGCAGCGCAGAAACAATGGTCGCGTCTAATGGTGAAGCTGCGGGTGCACAACAGACATTTCTTCAAAACCAGTCACCTTTTACGGACATAAAGGCCGCTCAAATTTCGCCCGCGAGTAAACACGCCTTGGAGGACGCCGATCTTGTTCATTCCCAGGAAATCTGGGCCTCCAAGACCAAAAGTACAAAAACAACTACAAGCCATGCCAAGACGGTATACAGTAGCAATACTGTTGATGTACCTCGTTACGAGAGTTACATTGACCTAAGAACAAACGTGCTGGCAGAGAACGATGAAATGCTTTTAACATGGCCTTATTTCGAGGACGAGGAGGACCCGGAAGGCCTTATAACTGAGCTAAGAGATAAGTATGTGATACTGGCAGATAACAGACCCAAAACAACCCTGCGGAATGAAAAGGTGCGGAAACTAGAACCGTATGCAAAAAGGTTTCTTGCTGAGGTGGGATGCAATTATAACGACATCTTGCGATATCTTCTCGATCCCTCCCCTACACTCAAGGCTGAACTCTCAGCTACTGCAATGCGAGCATGGCAATCGCGAGATAAACATCTTGGAGAAGGTGTCAATCGAACGGCCGAGAAGTGGTCGATTGTATTCCTAACCCAACTGCAGCCTTCTTCGGATAATGCGCTTGCAGCAGCAGGATTGGCCTGTAACGTCTTTCTTAAAGTCTGCGGGTTAGGCCTTTGGCACATTGCCCGGAGAAGCCTACTTTCCAAGGCCAAGGCATGCAGTTCTCCAACTCAAGCCAACCCTCCCGATCCTCCGCTACTCCCATACGCCAGTATTGCATGTCGGATCTGTCATGTGTAAGCGGGGCCTACACTAGACCAATGGCAAAGCTAACATTTCTAGGCATGACTGCATGCATCACGGTGAACTAAAGGAAAAGCAAGAATCCAATAAGCCATCATCTGACCTCCAAGAAGACGATTCATCGTGCTCAGAGGTGTCGGACTCGGACGACGGAGCCCGCATAAATCACAGGGTCCATGTGAATGTAACGCCGCAACCCTCTAAAGGCCCAGGCTTGCTACATGACAATGGCGTTTATAGTAGGCAAAACGATCTCACTAACATCTTGGATATGTTGGGGAGGGACGATGGAGGCAAGATTGGAGGAGACTGCGTTGCTGCTAGCTCAGACCTCGAACCGTATCTCCCGGATGATGAGTTATGCTCAGAGAAGTGCTTTTGGAGGGTACATTTGACCTAATCATTTGACTATCACCTGCTGACAGTTCGACAGAAGCAGAATCGTATAGGCGTCACTTTGGGCGGCTGGTCCGCGGCTGACACTGCTTTCCTCCGCAGCGTCCTTCAAGTCTGCCTTGCAAATCGTCGAGGGCCTTGTATGACCGCCTCTATAATGAGCAAACCCTGCGTTGAGGTATTAGTACTCACGGCCAGTTGAATTATTAGCACTGATGACTCTAGATATTCCACAATATGGTCACAATGGCGGACAAATCTCTCCCACGAGACACCTCTTCCAATGGACCTAGCGTACGCTCAGCGAATAAAGGCGCTGCCCACTGGTTAGGTTCCTCCAGCACATATATGATAACGACACGAGCCCCGTTCTATCCCTGCAACCACAAGGACAGTTGTAAGACCGCGCAATGTCGATGCTACACGGAGAATATTCCGTGCGAGAAGGCCTGCGCTTGCGCCGCTGACTGCGATCGGCGCTTTCGTGGCTGCAAATGCCGGAATGTGGGACGAGTATGCTTTCGGAATCCCAAATGTGCCTGCTTCGCACTCAACCGTGAGTGTGATGCAGACTTATGCAGCAGATGTGGGGCGGCGGAGGTGCTGGATCCCGAGAACAGATATAATGAAGAACTGGCCAAACGCAATTGTAAAAACGTCTACATCCAAAGGAACGTCCCGAAGCGGACGCTGCTCGGCCTCTCAGAAGTTCACGGTTTTGGCCTTTATATGGGTGAGCCCGTGAAGGCTCATGAGTATTTGGGCGAGTACAAGGGCGAAATACTTAGCATGGATGAGTCCAATCGAAGGAGCGTGATCTACCACTATCTCCACACCACTTACACGTTCTCGCTGAACAAAAGTAAGACTCTAGGGCACACCATGCTTTCAACAACTTGAGCAGCTAAGATTTGATAGATCAAGAAATCGACAGCACCCGAGCTGGCAACAAGTTTCGATACATCAACAACTCAGAGGTTGGCGCAACTATCAATTGCTATCCTCTAGTCACCTTCTGCAAAACCGTTACCCGCATTGGAATGTTTGCCAAGCGAGATATTGACGTTGGAGAAGAGCTGTTCTTCCATTACAGGTACGTCAAATCTCGGCACGTCATAGCAGTTGTTGGATGCTTCGGAGAAACAAGCACCAATAAGCACCTCATCTATTCGAGCTCCCAGGAGTTTCCAGTTCAAATACCTGTCCTGCTAAGAGTTCAATACTCGTCTACACTTCGCGTACCGGTTTCCACTAATGACACTATGATATTACAGATACCCTCCATCCATAACCTCCAACTTCTGGGAACGTTCCGAAGCGAACCGACAGGACCGCGCAGCCCGCACCACACAGCCCACCGCGACGAAAGAAAACAGAATCCCGGGTAAACAACTCCAAGCCAAGAAATGCGCGCATTCAAAGGGCAAATATCCGCCCATCCGACCACCGCCATCCAGCCTGACCCAGTCAAGCTTGATACAGGAGCCACAAGGGCCTCCACAAACAGAACATGCCCAGCCCAGCGGTGGAGGAGCAGCTCAGAGTACTGGCACTGACCGCCGACGGCAACGCGAGCGACCTTCCCGTCGCGTAAGGAGTCTATACGCTAGTCCAGCGACAGGCATGCGCGCAAGCGGCTCGCTGCTGGCGCGTTCGGGAGAGACGAGGGATGATATCGCGGACGTCTTGGGGCCGGAGGAGGTGGTGGAGTTTGTGGATGACGTAGAGGATGAAGATTACGAGGAAGATGCCGAGGATGAAGAAGATGGCGATGATACTGGTGGACTTGGAAGCGAAAGCGGTAGCGGAAGCGCAAGCGAGAGAGCGGATAGTGATCATGGGAGGAGGTCGGGAAGGCTGAGGAGGAGGAGTGTGAGGAAGAGGAAGAGGATTGAGAGTGACAGTGACAGCGAGGATTCAGAGTGATGGGCGTTGATGTGGAGAGGGCTGGAGGTACATCTTCGGGTAGACCTCCACTTGGAGCCCTGACTTGCCATTGCTTGCATTGCTGAAGAATTTCGGTTGACTTGTTTGATCAGTGATGAATTTCGGTTAACTTGTTTGATTAGCGATATAACTCTCTTCATCAGCGCCACTTCATTGCGTCCGAGAAAGCAGGAGGCATTGGCTCATGGTAGACCTGGCAGCGAGCAAGATATCAGAAATCGTGGAACACAACGACACCGAGATCGCGGCACAAATCGCTGAGGCTTATGTTCCACCATTTCTGACACCTTGCTCGGCAGTATGCGGTACTCAGGCAACGGACAACATGGCCAATTCGAAATAAAGAGTTATCTACTTTGATGCAACACAACACAGTTCATTCCCCTCCTGCAATATACCGCTCCGCGCCCTGCCGTAGAAACACAAAGCCTTTTCTCAACTCCAGCAGATTGCGCAACTTTGTCTCTCATATTGCAAACACAGAGCCTGGAAATGTTCGTCCGGAAAAAGCAGGAAAAGCAACGCATAGATTAGATTGAGTTAGAAATGCGTCTACATGCCACGATTACAGCACGCGCAATCTCAATTCATGATTTATGGCTAGATGTGCTGTACGCCTAGCCCAGTCCAGAAGTGTGCCTGCGAATTCGAGCTAGATCGTGCTCTGATGGTTTGTTCAAGACTGGCGGACGTTTTGGTAGGTACCCAACTATTGGATTGGAGCATTATGGGGCACTATGATAGACATTAAGGCTTTGCCCAGCTGCCGCCAAATCGAGCAGGTGCATTAGGCTTGCAGAGTATGGACAATTGTGTCGAGCAGTTATTAGGTTTGCAGAATATGAAGGAGCGTGCAATGAGCAGACGTGAGCTCATATACTGCCCGAAAAGATATGCACATAGATAGTAGCCTATTGTACTAGAAACAAATGCCCATTTCCCTTCGAGATTCTTTTGGAGCATCGCGCACATTACCAAGTCCGAAACCTGCGAGCAGATGTGCAACAATTTCAAAAAGGTATCTACGCTCCATTAACTATATCCCGCATCCCAACACCTTCAATGCAGATCCCAAATCCCTCGCTGTTATGCTTCCCAACCTCCAATCCCCTCCAGATCCTCATGCCCTTCAAAGCCACAGAACCCACCTCACCGCCTTCACACCACCCACAACCACTCCCGTAACCATCTTCACGCACACCACCACCGCCCAAACGACCCACATCACCCCCAACAGCAGCCACTCCAGCAACACCCATCCAATCCTCCCAAGCCACCTCATCCTCCTCCTCCTCAACCGCATCAACGCATCCACAGCATCATTGACTTGCTTAACGCCGAGCATATGCGTAGAATTCAGCTCCGCCATCAACGCATCTGCATCATCTGCGCACTGTCGCGCCTGCGGCATGAGATGGGTGTCGCATTTATCTCTCAGGTCCGTCAGCTGTTGGCGGAAGGTTGCACATGTCGAGGTGGAGAAGTGAGTTACCGAGGTGCGGAAGGCGGAGAGCGTGGTGTCGAGATCTGAAGACAACATGTGTGCTGCAACGGTGTACTGCTGTGAGCGAGTGGTGTGTTTCAAGGATGTATGGCTCGTTTTCGCTGCTTGGCGGAGGAAGGGTGGGATAGGATCTTCTGGCTCGTCCGCGCGGCGGGCGATCTCCTTGGCTTTGATGCCTGAGGAGAGGAGCAGAGCGCGCACGTAGGCGATGTCCCTCTTCGTTATGGCTGCTCTCTGCACATGCACCTCCTGCGCCCGTGCGTGGTCTGAGATGCTCCAGTGCCGTTTCCCGTCGAAAGGAGGCCTGGCAGGGCTTCGAGCAGACGGGCTGATGCCGGGACTGAGGCCTAAAGCGGATCGTTTGCGGCCGCGATTCCCGTTCGCTGATGGTACGTCGAGAGCTGAGTATAGACGGCGAGCTGAAGCGCGAACGCCTGAGTTGGAACGAGATGGAGAGGGAGAGGGACTCAGACGGCCGAGACCGTTCTGATGCCATTCATAAGAATTTTCTGTGGTGTTGCTAAAGGTTTGGGCGAGATCCGGAGAAGAGATGGACGCCCTCCGACTCACATCAATCTTCGGCAAGCGATTGAATGGTCGAGGACGGCCTTTATCCTTCTGGGCCTGCTGCTGCCGAGCAATATGATCTTGTTCCGGCGATGAGGCGGATGAGTCCTCCTGAGGCTCTGCTATAGACTTGAACTTGGGCAGCTTCTCAGAATATTTGGGTTTGTATTTGTCTGTTGTCATCCGGGCTAGCTTATTTCTTCGACGAGACTCCGTTGCCATGCGTGACAGCTGATTCGTAGGCCTCATCGTGAGAGATTCTGGCGATAGGTTGTCGTTCGGTGATGCATCAGACTCGCGCCTCGATCCAGGAGATGAGAGTGACGCAGTCCCAGCGGAATCTTTACGCCAAATGTAATCCCCGAATTTTGCGCTTTCAGACCGGACAAGGTCCCCAAGGCGGCCACCCTTGAATATACGCGAGACGCTACTCACAGGTTCCAACTTTCGGTCATCGTCGCGAGTTTTACTTCCTGACCGACTACCGACGGATGTGATACTGCCATTTGTTCTACGAGCTTTTAATCCTGGTGGGCTTACATCGTGTGAGCTTTCGAAGCTCTGGCCCCGGGAAGTCTCCATCTCTTTCTGCGAGTCAATCGATTGTGTGCGTTTCTCTTTTTTCATTGCGAAATCATTCTCTTCTATACCCCTGCGCTCTTTGCTTCGGTCGGGTCGAAAACGCGCAAGAACTGAAGACTTGCTCTTCTTGGCCGGTAAGGTTCTCCGCTCATGCGATGCCGAAGTGACGGAGGAAGACCTACTAGCACCGGGCGACCTTGGTGACGAGATTATAAGCTGATCAAGTTCATGACTACCTTTGCGTCGATCTTTATCCCGTCCTGGTGCTTCCACCGAGACATCTGTCTCCATGGTCCGAGCACTTCGCGCACTAGATATTGAAGGAAACTTATTGTTTGTATGTCCATTTGGAAGCAAAGTGTCTCCGGAAATGGACGTTCTGGTCTTAGAGCCATTCTCTGCCTCGTCTCTATGGTCTGCCAAGCCATTTTCTTGCGATTTATCCTTCAGCTTCTGATACATGCGCCTCTCAAAGGGTCCAACGTTTTCAGCCTGAGCAGTCACGTCTTGCGGATGGTACTCGTCCTCACGGTAGCTGCCATCATCAGAAGTATAAGAAATTATCGAACGTGGTGAGGGGCTTCTGGATCGACGTCGTCGCTGCTTCTTCGCTAGCCGCGCCGCCTTATCCAGAGGCGCTAGTAAGATATCTCGCTTTCGTCGCCTTCGGCCATCCTCAACGTCGGTATCTTCGATCGATGCTACAGTAGAAGCTGAAATGGATTGGCGATGTCGCAGTCCATCATAGCTCGAACGAGAGCCATCTGAACCGATTCCTCGCCCACTATCCGCTCGTGCACGGCCCTTGTTTCGCGACTGCCGCAAAAGTTTTCTTCCGTTTCTATCTTCAACCAGCAGTTTGTTGTCACCTTGCTCAAGCCAATATGCATCAGCCAATAAGTCTGCAGGACTAATTTCCCAATCTTCTCCCAACATTGATTCCCTGTCCACACTGTGCAGGCGAACCTTTTCTGGAGTCTGCTTGTCCCGATCTTTGGCTGTTTGATCCTCTTCAAACTCAGGCAGCTCTACATAGTCTTCCAGCCGAAAGGCAGGCTTGTCTGCCGCTTGCTGTACTGCATCCACCCAGGACTTGACTTTGCCAACATTATTCCATCCTGCGCCATTTCCATCGAGGCCTTTGCTTCTCCGTATCCTGACCCGCCTATTTCTCAAGTATTGTAGCGGATTATATGTCCTGCCTAGTTCGTGGTGCTTCCCTTGGTTGGAGTGAGCGCGCGTAATATCTGCATGGCCGCCCGGTGCGTTAGAAGTTGAGACTTTGTAATTCCCCGGATGTGCTGAGTCTGGCTTCAAGGGTGGAAGAAACTCCAGCAGGCGTCTGTACTCAGAAGCAAGCTCAATATGTGTCCTCGCTTTTTCCGCTCTAGCAAGTGTGGCGGTGGAAAAAGCAGGCTCAGCGTCAGGTAGGTCATTTGCTGTAGCAGAATCCTGACCGGTTAAGGAACCGGCTGAAGGTATTAAGGATTGTCGCTCATTCGTTCTACGACTTGCGGAGGATCTCAAGGTAGCTTGGTCATGGCGAGGTGGACCCACACGTAAGCTGCGGCTCGAGTAAAGGCTAGTGCGCGTTTGAGGATCTAACGGAGCTGCTTCGGCGGAAACGATTCGTCTGTTGTCCATAGTTGTCAATGGTACACCGAGTCGACCTAAGCTCACGTTTCTCCGACGGCTTTCACTCAAGCTCAGTGCCATCTGCACGAGCTGAGCTGGATCAAGATGACTCCCGACTGCAGATCTTATATGAGACGGAGGCGACAACATTGCGTTTTGGTCCTGGCCCGCGGGAGTGATACTGTCTTCCATTGATTTATCCTCAGCGCCATCAAAACTATCAACTGGGGCCACAGGTTCTTCATGCGCGTGCTGCCCGCTACCACTTCTGATACCCTCCGCATCAGCAGACATGTGAGTCGCCAGCGGCGACGTTGCGCGATTGGACCGGTCATGCCAACGTCGTGGTATGAGCTTTCTTTTTCTTGATGCAACGCCACCATCGGGAACCTTGTGCTTGCCCTTCGTATCATCTTCGCGAAGGCCATCCTTGTAGCTTGCATTGTCTGGACCTGGGCCTTGCGGAAAGGCTGAGTTGAGCAAGAAGCCTCCGGAATTACGAGCTCGTCTGCGTCGGTTCATGAGACCGTGCTCCTGCTGCGGGCTCATCGACAGAGACTGATTCTCATGGTGTCCTTTATCCCTCTTGATGCTTCCATCAGGCACGTTGTAAGGGGCTGTACTACTCCTTTGTGATGCAGTAGAGCTCGATTCTCCATTGTCTGGCCAAGCATTTGAGTACTTTGAAGCGGGTGTCCAAGACGAAGCTGGGGATAGTTGGGAGGATGTCGAAGATCTGGGGGTTTGGCTGCTGGATAAACGGGACATGGCGGACGCATGGGAGGTTTGGTTATTGCGAACCAAGGCATTGGCGAAGCAATGGCATTGTTCGAGGGGTAGGAAAGTGAGAACAACTCGAGGTTCCTATATTTCTCTCTGTCAGTGGAATATCATGGCACTAGCTCTGCGGGTAGAGGGTGAGGGAGGTTCAACTGAGACAGACCCTGGCACGTGGGACGAAGGGGGTGTGGTGACAGCACACCAGCGGCGGAACCAGATCTCTCATGTACCTACTTGTTCCATGTACAGCGCCTTGACGACTCCGAAGACATGCCACTTATCTTCGCACCCTATTTCCTTTAGAGCGCAATTAGTGGCAGGAAAGAGCTGTCAGGATGAAGGACAGACAAAAATCGACCGAATTCGACATCTACGAGCAGCGAGATGTCCTCATCCGCTGGTGACACCTCGGTAGGGGACTCGGAAGCTCAAATACATAATCCCCTCGAAATCGAGCAATCATTCCTCGATAAAAAGCCTTTAACGTCTCATAATCGTCCATCCCTCGATACTGACCCTGCTGCGCCAAAGAATAGCGCATCAGAGCAGTCAAGCAGTACCGGCCTGGTTGAAGCCACGGCGGACAGTAGAGGCGACGATGACCTTGAGTCCGACTACGCCGACAAATCGGACGCTGCCCATAATGAGGACTTCGAAGAAGATGACGACCTGGTGGTCGATGAAGCTACCGAAAGGCCAAATAAATACTACGGCCCGCCGAGCACTTGGCGCGATTGGACGAGGGAGGAGCGTATGCTCGCTGCCAGCCTAGATCAGATCCAAGCAGGAGATTTGAGCATACACCTATACAATGCCCACAAACTTAAGCAACGTCTCCGTGCTGTACCAACTGTGCAGAGTTTGAAGCCCTGGCAAAACAAGAAGCAATGGATTGACGAAGGAAAGAGGTATGAATGGTATCCTGATGACGCTTGGGCCGCTTGGCCATTAAGGAGTGAAGACGTTCCTCGTGAAGAAGAGAGGTTTGGAAATAACTGGAACGACGATGACGAGGACTGGACTTTCACAGGAAAGGAGCCTGACGTGAAACCGAGTGCGGAGTTGGAGGAACTGCTGGTCGCAGCTGTACTGAAAGCCGCAACAGGACAGTTCGGGAGAAGGAACGAGGATGAAGCAGCTATGTCGAATGATGTGGAGACGGTCGACGAGGATGGAGATGAGACGTCAGGTGGAGCAATACAATCAGACAGTTATGACCCCGTGAACTCCGACAATGGCCAAGATTCCAACCATGAACATATTGTGACCAGCAGTCCCACACCGCGAGAAGAAGCCCGCAATGAAGTGTTTGAAGAGCAAGACGACTCAGCCCCAGCAGTAACAATGGCGGATGACGAAACGGCCACGCAAATATTGACTCCAACGATACGCTCAGTTCTAGCCAAGTTTGATGCTATGCTTATGGGCCTTCATGACGCACGGAAAACGTATGCTTATAAGAGGCCTTCCATCGTAAGGTCGAACGGGAAGAACGCCAGTCACGAGGAAATGTCTAGCCACTCTAGGTCACAGACAAGGTTAAATGTTTCTTCGCCAGAGTCCAGCGAAAATGAGGTTGCCTCGCCACTGTCCTCCCAATCTACAAACAGTTCAACTTCTCCTTCTTCATCGAGCCCTCAAACAGACAGGAGTCCTACCTCATCCTCAACGGCCAGTGTTCGAGGCTCAAGAAGAGTTTCACCCAGGGACTGGAGTGATGTTCTCGGTGTTGCCTCGATGCAAGGCTGGAATCCTGCAGTTATACAGCGTACAGCTCAACGCTGCGCCGATTTGTTCGGGGAGGATATGCCATTCAGAACCCTCTTGGAGAACGTCGCTGGAACAGCGGATCGCGCACCTGTGACTCATGCACCACGTCCAACCGTGACGATCCCTACACCTCAAGAAGACACTGTAGTATTCGCACCTCAGACCAGCGCAGCGAAGCTTAGGCTTCCCCTCATTCCCGGAAATCTCGCGTGTCCCCATCCTGACTGCAACAGGCATGACCAACCATATGCCGCTTTTCATAGGCTGACCGAGCATATGAGAAGGACACATGGATATGACCCAAGGAACGTGGAAGCGGAGGCAGAGGAGGAGATGGTCCGAGGTGTGCATGTCGATGGGTTTTTGAGGCCAGTTGAGGCGATGCGTCCTCGCCACGACATAAATGCTAGGAAGAGGAAGGCCAAGGAGGGCGTGGGAGAAGGAGAAGGTACTCGCAGAAGGAAGGCGAAAATGCAGGTTGAGAAGTATGTATAAGGCGATGAGTAGTGTACTGCTTCTTGTGAATCGTGTGAAGCAGCTCGTGGTCAATTGACTGTACCTGAATCTTAGGGGACTTGAGGACTAGATGCCTCTATTAATCCAACGGTCCCTCGCTGCGGTAGATGCCTTTTATGACTGAAGATAGTATCGTGCGCTCGCACTAGACGAAGAGGAGCTCAATATGTCAACGGATACACTGTCCTTTGTTCTCCACACCTAACAGCGGCGAAAAGGCCGTTGCATTATCTTGGAATAGAAGAGAGTACAGCTGTTGTTGCCACAGGCAACTTGCGCCAACAGCTCGCACCACACGTCGTTGAATAACAAGTTGCAGAACACGTAATATCAGAACAATAATGCACGTGTTACTTGATCGAACAGGTGTAGGTTAATGTAAGAATGGAACAATGTGAAAATTGTGGGCGAAAATAAGGCTGTTGCCGCAAAAACGATCATTGAGCACCAAGCTTTATATATCAATGCAAAAGGGTACACTTCTACGGGTGAGACAGGCCAACTTAGCCTAGTGGTCAATGTTCCTGTCTCAAACACCACTCCTTCTAAGGAGCCCGAGTAAAACGCCACGAAAATAGGAGCAACCAGTTGGGGGGTAACAGCCCGAGAACTAGCTCCCTTTTTGGCGCTTCTATTGCTGCTCAATGAACCGCCTAGCTTTATAAAGTATAACCAGCAAGCCATCTTGCTGAGAGTCCTAGAGCCTCAACGTTGTTTTGGCACTGTCTTCGACCTCGACTCGAGTTCGAATCCCTCCTGTGCAGTTGATTTTTGCATGGTTTCGCGAGGAAATTGTCACCGCTGTCTTAGAGACAAGCCAGCACGTGAATTCACACCTGTCACCCGCCACCAATCCTGAGCTCACGCGCACCATAAAAAGCCAATTATCCCGCTCACTTCTTTCACTACTGAGCTACACCCTACAACCTACCGAGTGTACAAGATTTCTGCACATCAGCTATGCCTCCGCAACTCCCTCTTCAACTTATACACAAAGAGCAGCGCTTCTGGGGCGTCAGGAACGAGCATTCTATGGTTGTGGACCTGTGGCTCGCTGATCAGCGTTTACCATACGTGCCGTTCTATACTTCCTTTGTTAATTGGGCAATCAAAATAGCGACATGCTTCAGACGGCCGGATCAAGGGAACCGAAAGCCTCGAGAACTCCACATCCGCAATGCTCTCAAGTTCCACAGATTTCGCAACCCATTCGAGTTGATTCACATTCTCGAGTACTTCCGTGACAACGTGTACCGAGGTGTAGCTATGAGGGGTTTTATCAAGAACCATGAAGGTGCGTCAAACTGCTTGGGCGCCCCAGAGCATGCTGACAGTTTTCAGACCAGAAGGACTTGTTGGCACGGTTGAAGCAGCTCTGGCACCTACTTTGCAGCCAGACAAGAGCTGAGCGCAGAGCACTGGCACTCCCCCGAGTAGATCAAGACCCGGAGGCCGCTGAGGAGGGTGACGATGAGGAAGCGGAGGAGGACGATGGGGAGGCAGAGGGTGGTGTTGACGTGATGGAGGACGCCGGGGAGGTATTACCACGCGAGCCAAGAACTCCATAATGAGCACGTTTCGGACGTCGTGTAAAATCCGCCAAAGAAGGAGCGGACAGTACTGGGGGTCTTCTGGGAGGATCATGATGGCGAAGACGGTGGGCAGGAAGAGTATGAAGCGGAAAATGCTCGCGACGAAGTATAGGATGCCTTGATAGTGCTGGCGCCCCCTCAAGAATATTTATCCACTAGAGCCAAGAATGCCGCAAGTTGGATGAAGAAGGGATCGAGTCTTGCTGAAGGCTTACATTCAGTATATTGGGGATCTCCAGAGGAAATTGGATAGAAGTTGGGTCGATGTGATAATGGCGGTGAAGTGAAATGCAACCACCCGTCTTTCACCTACCACCCTTCAACTCCTGAACATGCACTTCATCCACTCATCTATGCAATCAACCTGCGCAAAAGATTCTCACATTCTCTTCTTCTGATCTACTACACTATCTTTGCGCAATCCTACGAACATATAATCAACCCTGACTCCATCGCAATTCGCTTTCAGAACTTGCAGAAAATGTCTTCCTTCACCGCACGTGAGATGGAAGTGATGAGCCATGCATGGCAATGCATGCAAGAGGCGCCCAACGTAAGTACAGCCAAGTACTATGAATGTCGCAGAGAAGTAGAGGAGCGCGAGCTGCCGCCTCGTAAACACCATCGGATGTCGCGCTCTCAAACCGTTCACAACCCTCATCATGAAATCGTCAATACATCGCGTTCACATTCTCGGCGCCTCGCAATATTTTAGAAACGCACTGATATGCCCTCTGGATAGGTTGATTACGACAAACTGGCCGATCTCGCCGGCATGACCAACCCTCGATCTGCAACAAATGCCTGGACAGCGATCAAGAAGAAACTGGCTGCCAATTCAGGCGCCAACTCTCTCAATGCGCGAGAGGTGGAGCTCATGGGCCTTGCCTGGCAGTGCATGGAGACTACTCCTACCGTAAGTGGTTGATCGCTTTTCCTACTTCTGTACTCAAAAGCTCCTTCTTCGAGCATTAGTATGGGAGCTACTGACTCGATGACCGGATTTGCAGCCAGATTCCAAGCAGCTGGCACGCATCTTGGGCTTCAAAAATCCGCGATCTGCTACCAACATCTGGACCATTATCAAAAAGAAGATCATGGCTGGAGCGAGTCCACCGGCCGCCGCTGACGATGGTGCTACTCGTGCTGCTGGTGGACCTACTGCCAATGGAGCTGGAACTGCCCCTTCAGCAGGCAAGGGCAAGAAAGGTAAACAAATTCTTACCTTTGTCTAACGTGTTTCCCATATGCAGTGTAACGGGCAACTAAACACGGTGCTCAGCAGGAACCAAGCGCAAAGCGCCCAAGAAGACTGCCAACGACGATGACGACGGCGCCGCCGACGCCGAAGCAGAAGACGACGGAAAGGGAGAGGTGGAACCCACTGAAGCCGCCTCCGCAAAGCCAGCGCCCAAACGTGCTCGCAACGCCAAAGCCGCCAGCGCCAACAACATCAAATCCGAAGACACCGACGATGGCGCCGTCCACACCACTGTCACTACCACCATCACGAAGTCTCCCTCAAAACCTAGAGCTTCCCACCGCAACAAACCCACCAAAGCCGAAATAGCCCGCAGCGCCACCGCCGCCGCCACAGGAGGAACAGTCATCAAAGCGGAAGAGATCTCCGACAGCGAAGACCCAGCATCCACCGATCCAAATCCCATCGCCCATAATACCACCACTGGCCCCAACAAGGATAATATCAAACCTGAGCCCCACGAAAACACGTCCGACGCCGATACCGAAGACATCCCTGGCCCCCCAGTGCGCCATCCCATATCCGAGCTGCCAATCCTTGAATTCCGTGGGATAAGCTACGGCCCTGGCGAAGGTCCGCCGACGCCGGGAGCGGAGTACTTTGATGAGGAGGGGAATTTGAAAGAGGATTGGGATGAGGATGTGGAGGATGGGTATGCGGTCTAGCAAGGAGAGGGAGAGGGAGGGCCAGGAGGGGTGGAAGCCGAAGGTTTATAAGGACCGGTAGCCACCGAGTTGGGAAAGTTGTTCGTGCAAGGCAAACCGCAGACTTGTCCTATGGTGAGGAGGCCGCGGACGCGTATGGGCCATAAGGAGATGGAGACAAATATCATCCTTTGGATTGAGGCGGACAGTGCGAGAGTAGAGCTCATCGCCCCTCTGAGGAAGACTTCACTAAACTACCGGAGGAAAGAGCTGAGCCCTCAACTATTTTGGTTCGGAGAGTCTATGCATAGCAACGGTGTTACGGGCGCTCTGGGATCAGGCGTTGCATGTCGGAGACGACTGCAGATCATTTGGTCACGTCTTCGCACTGAACTGTTTTCGTGTCTTTACATATCAGCTTTGCCTACATTCTTCATGTATGTCGCCACTCTGTACTTATATCTAGTCTTTTGGGACCTTCGCGTCCCCTGATTGTTCAAACATTTTGATGTACGGCATGCCATCTGCTCCCCTGGGCTTTGTCCTGTGACTGCGTTGAGGAGAACACTGCGAGTTGAAGGAGTTAAATGTTTCGAGGGTATTAATGGTAGTCTAATCTATCTACAGGTACAGATACAGGTTGAGTCGTAATGCCAGGTCTATTCTTCTAGGTCAACGCCTCGTAATCCCACCAGGAACGCTTCACAGGCGTCTCAGCAGCACCTCGGCCGGGTATAAAAGCATGAATCCGTAAACGTCACATTCCAGTCAAAGGATATCGTCCCATGACCCAAGTCATGCCAGACCGGCGCCGTCACTGTCCGTCCAACTGCGCCTCAAATTCATCATGGAACGTCGACGCCGAATCCGCACTCTTCATCCTCTCCAGCTGATCCGAGACATAGTGAGCGACGTGCTCATCAGCCTCCTGTTTCCGCCGTAAGGCTTCGTCGTCCTGAATGTTAACGGAGTTGGCCCTCGTAATCTGGGAGATCTCCCCATCTTCGGCATCTCCGTTCGACTCCGCCCAGTCGCTACGAGCACCAATGGATCTGGCGGTGGAGGAGCGGCGGAGTCTGTTTCGCTTGTTGATCTTCGGCCTGGTGAAGACGTCGTCGAAGTAGTGGGATGCGGTCGCGCCGGGGGTGCGAGGCGTCTGCGGTAGGCGGCAGGTTACGCTAGAAGCGAGTATTAGTTCTGCGTACGGCAAAGACACCTCTTGGGATGTACTTACCCTGTGTCATGGATCATCTTTGCAACCAGACCAGTCCAACCACATTGATGACTTGCGCCGAGTCCACGACCGGTGTCGCCATCGAAAAATTCGAAGAACCATACGTTATCCCTCCAGTGTTCGTCGAAGTCCAACTTGTTGTTACCGGCATTGATTGCCCTCCGTCCCTCCCCATCTCGGACGAACAGATGCTGCAGCCGGTGTTGCAGCTCCTCTGCCACATGGCCAAGGTGCATATAGTCTCCAGAGCCTGTCGGACATTCGATTTGGAACGAGGAACCATAGAACATGTAGAACCGCAGCAGCGACTCGATAAGCAGGAAGTTAACGGCGATCCAGATAGGGCCACGCCAGTTGCTGTTGCCTCCGAAAAGAGCGCTGTCCGAGTCACCAGGCACATAACTGACCTGGAAGCGCTGGCCATTGACATCCATATGGTATGGATGTTCCTCGTGGTATTTGGACAGCGACCGGATGCCGTGATCTGACAAGAATTCCGTCTCATCAAGCATGCGCTCCAAGATCTTGCGTAGTCGCTCCTCGTTGACCAGTGACAGCAAGAGTCTATCCTCTTTCCCACGACGCTTCATGCTAGCGATGTTGCGGGTCACCATTTCGTGACGATTCTCGATGACCCAGTTGAGTCGTCTCTTGAACGCGGGGAACTTGTTGATAATCTCCGGTTCAAGTGTGAGCGTGGCGTAGAGAGGTATCAACCCCACAAGTGATCTGACTGGCATCTGCTGACTCCATGGACCGCCCCATGTAATGGCATCGTAGTAGAATCCGTCGTCATCGTTCCATAGAGACTTCTCCTCGCCACCCTTCCGGTACTGCATGGCATCGCTGATGAGAATGAAATGCTCGAAGAACTTGGAAGCAATGTCCTCGTAGATGCGACGATGCTTGGCCAGCTCGAGTGAGATGTTTAGCATGGAGAGACAGTAGAATGCCATCCATCCGGTACTGTCGGCTTGTTCAAGAGTGCCACCGGTAGGCAAAGGATCAGATCGATTGAAGAGTCCAATATTGTCGAGACCCAAGAAGCCTCCTTCGAAGACGTTCTTGCCTTCAAAATCCTTCCGGTTGACCCACCAGGTGAAGTTCAACAGCAGCTTCTGAAATACCCGCTCCAAGAAGTCCAGATCTTCTCGACCATACATCTTCCGCTCCATCTTGAAAACACGGAACACCGACCAAGCGTGAACGGGTGGGTTCACATCACCGAAGTTCCACTCGTAAGCGGGCAGTTGACCGTTCGGATGCATGTACCACTCTCTTGTGAAGAGGTCCAGCTGTTTCTTCGCAAACTCTGGATCGACCATTGTGAGAGGAATGCAGTGGAACGCAGTGTCCCAAGCCGCAAAGAAGGGATACTCCCAGGAATCAGGCATTGAGAGGACATCATCTAAGTGCATATGCTTCCAATGCTGGTTTCGGATGTGCTTCCTTTGCGGTGGCGGAGGTGGCATACCAGGGTCGCCGTTCGCCCACTCATCCCAGACGAAGTGATAATACTGCTTGCACCAAAGCATGCCAGCAAGTGCTTGCCGCTGTATGTTTCTCAGGTCGTCGTGCATAGGCATTGGACTGATTCTCAAGTAGAACTCATCGGCCTCGTTCTTTCGTTGATACATGATGTCGTCAAAAAGCTCTTCGTCAAGATAGCCCTCGTACTTCTTGGAGAATCGGAACCGCACGACTGCACATTCACCAGGAGGGACTCCGCCGCCTTGATTGAAGGCATACCATGCCCCGCTCTTCGTACCGAAGTGCCTCGGATTGACGGTTTTCCGATCTCTGTTCACTATCCGCTTATGGAAAGCATCTTTTACAAAGGGTGTCTTGTTACTCGTGGCACCATAGAGGGACATGTAATTGGTGTCATTGTCCGTGAAGAGGAGGTCTGGCATGATATCCGGGCTGTTGCGACTGACGCCAGGAGAAGGTGAAAACTGGACAAATCTTTCACCTAGCCTGTGATGCTTTGATTGAATGGTAGTTTCGCCCACTGCGCGCAGCATCGGCTTTAGCTTGGGATTCTCCCAGCCCCAAGCCCATGTATTCCTGAACCAAACGTGCGGTATAATGTGTAGTGGCGCTGGCTCGGGACCGCGGTTCCATGCTGTGACCCGGAACAAGAGCTCTTCCTCTTCATCGCCCTCTTTGGCGGTTTCGATAACGATGTCCCAGTAACGGTCATCATCGAAGATCCCCGTATCCATTATGTTATATTCTCTCTCTTGCTTTGAACGTTTTGCATTCTCATTGATGAGATCTTCGTAGGGAAAGGCTCGCTGAGGATATCTGTAGTTGTACTTCATGTATGAATGCTGCTCCGTGGTTAGTTTAAATCAAGACGTGAGGAACGAAGCTCGTACCGTAGGGGTATTGTCCAGGTGGAAGTGGGCTTCCTTGATGCTCTCGCCATGATTACCCTGCGGATTGGATAATCCAAAGAGACGCTCCTTCAGAGAGTCACTTCGATAGTTAACAAAGTCGTTCATGCACACAGAAGATTCATGACGCACTCTTTCTCGTTCCAGAAAGCGAACGCGATGTTCTGAAGACCGTGGGTGTCCGAAACACCAGCGATACCATCCTCACCCCATCTGAAAGCCCGTGATCTGGCGTGGTCATGTGTAAAGTCTACGAAGGTACATTAGTAAATGCTCTTGGTTCAATGCTAGATGGCGGACTTACGGCTCCAAGCGTCACCATTGTCGCTGCAGACGAAGTAAGCAAGAGAACACCTTACGAGCAGAGTGACAGGACTCACGAGTAGTCTTCTCTCACTAAAAGCCAATTAGCCACGACACGCGCCTTGAGGAGTAAGAGTGGCCAGCATACCAGTAGCCCATTGTCTCTCGGCAACATAAGGACCCCATTTCTTCCAGTACTTCTTCTTCTGTGTATCATCCTTCAACCTCTTCTCCTCTTCACAGAGATACTCATGCTGATCAACGACCACCATGTTAGCGACGGTTTGCGCCGATGCTAGTAGAAGGGCGACGGCTGGCGGTATTGGTGGGGAAAGTGGTCAATCAGGAACAAGAGAGATGTTTGCAATGAATGTAGATTCCTGTGTAGAGCTTTGATGCTGACACGGCGTTGAGATAATGAGGGAATGGAAGCTTATGAAGCCTCTGGTAAGGTATAGAGCTAGTGAAGGTCGTAAGGGTAGGAATGTAGCAAAAGGAAGAGTAATGAAGGGAGAGAAATGAGGAAGATAGCGATTGCTCAAGGAGAGGCCAGACTATGAAGCAAAATATTATACCCAGGTATGGTTGTGCTTGCCTCACAACACGGACTCGGAAAGGTAGTCGAACTGACGCAGTAACGCCTATCGTTATCGCCTGTGGCTCAACATCTCGGTCGCGCCGATAGCGACTTCCATCTAGAGGCGCCGAGTAACACCTACCTTAAGCATGCAGAGAGGGTACTTTGATTTGCCTCGTTAGCGAAATATGACGGGTGAAATTTGAATCAGCACGTTGAGAATGCCAATAAATGTTGCCCTGTTGGGCCCAGTCCGTCGTTGACCCTGCAGCGGATCCTTGTGTCCTGCATGGCTCCACGTGGGAGGCAGGCCCCACTGGTCACTGGTCACTGGCAAGAAGCGCGGCAAAAGCCGCGTACGAGCATCTGCTCTTCGAACCTTGGAAACTGTTTGCTAGTTTCACAAAGCTAACAAACATGAGCTATTACCTAAGTAACGAGATTCTCCGAAGTCGCACGGGTGGAGTGTGCTCAGGTGATCACAGGCTCTGGCGGTCGCCCGTATTACTACGATAATGCGGACTTCAACTGCCATGACCTAGAATAGTCTACTACAGGTTTGTGTGTTGTTCGTTCAGCAATTTGTTACGAGGCAACCGTTAATACTTTCATTGCATTGCTCGCCGGTGTCCCACGACTTATGATGCCTTGCCTGACCGGCGGCCAGTGGCACGCGAGCGTTATTTGCGCCGGGGCCGCACAAACTACTCAAACCCGCACAAAGCGCGCAGGACGACGGCGAACCGCATATAGAACGCATGACACCTGAGAGGTTCGATATGGCCACTCATAGGTCGGCATTGTCTAGGGTAGCTAAGTATCGCTTCGAAGCTTCGCGATGTCCTGATTTCACGACTCTGCATCACGTAATCCACTCATAACCTGCTTGCCATTTCTTCAACATATATATCTTGCCGTGCTCCCGTCTAGTTGCTCTGCGTAGTTAGAGAAGCCAGACATGGACACCGAATCCTCATACTCCCCACCGCTTGCACTTACCATAATCTCTTCCATATTCATCGGCGTAGCAGGCCTGGGCTCGCTCTGGATACTCCTTGATATTATCTATCGGAGAGGATGGAAGTCCATGATGGCAATCATGTACGTTATGCAAGCTGGTCTCATGTGCTTTGGTGTGTGATTTTTTACTGATATTTCACCGCCCAGGATACCTGTCTATGTGATAAACGGGCTGTATTTGCTTCCACTCACTCTGTGGGCCTACTTGAACTATGGTAGGCCTACAAAGCAAGGCGAGAGCGTACCGTCACACTGCGCCCATCATCCGCCACACGGCAATGCAGGGGGTCACACTGAGCATGCCCACGATACCGAGGGCGGTAAGAAAGGATCAGATGCGTCCGACGGCGGCGACATGGAAAGTCACCATCACCATGGGAGCACGGAAAGGCCGATGTTCGCTACACTGACGGTTGCTGTATGCCACTGCGGCGCAGGATGCGTTCTCGGAGACATAGTAGGCGAATGGCTGGTCTACGGAGCGGGTATCACCATTAATGGAAGGGACTTGTGGCCGGAATTCTTGATCGGTATGTCACCCAACTTTGCACTCTCGCAATAACAACCATGGCGCGTGAAGCCGCAGGCTAACTGGGAGCTCATACAGATTTTGGCTTCGCGATTCTCTTCGGTATCTTCTTCCAGTACTTCTCAATCGCGCCGATGGCCGGCGAGTACGGGCTAAAGACGTTATGGCGCGCGGCGAAGGCAGATGTTCTTTCTCTTCTCTTCTTCGAGATTGGTTTGTTTGGCTGGATGGCCATATTCCAGATCGCGATCTTTAACTGGCAGCTGGAGATGAACACAGTTACGTACTGGTGGATGATGCAGGTTAGTCCTTCCCAGGATTGTGCGAGATTATGTGACGAATGCTGACTTCTGCCAGATTGGCATGTTTTGTGGTCATTGGACGGCGGTTCCAATTAATTGGTGGTTAATCAAGGCCAAGATCAAAGAGCCATGCGCCTAGAGGCGTATGACAGCGTCATCCATCAGAAGCCGGAAACGACAGTGTTTGGATAAGAACATCGATGCCATCTTGATCCTCAACATGTCTTCTAGGCTTTGTGGGCTTTCGTATGACAATTACATAGCGCTTGCGTCTCTGCGTCAGTGAGAGTAGAAGTTTGCCTAGTTCTCTGAACCTGCTGTAAACTCGATTCGCTATGCGGGAGGAGTGCTTTTGCAAAGGGTAGCGTAATATTGAAGTCTGCGGATGCTCTTAATCTGTCAAGCCCATGCTCTCGCGGAATCACGTTCCTCCATTCCCTCCGCGATTTCAGCTCCACATGCCTCCGAAGTCTCCGCATCAGCAGTTTGCACTGCCTCATTGAACAGCTGTCTGCTGTCGTACTCTCGAAGTGTTAAATACATCTCTAAGCCCTGTAACACCTCTACATCACTTCCTTTCCACTGAGCCCTGATTATAGTTGAAAACCCTCTAGACAATGGGTGTACGTCCCCTTACTCTCCGCTCCACGGCCCCGCTATGGCTACCCCGCCAGTTGCGCCTCATCGATGAGAGCTGACGAACAATATTAACAGCTTGCTTCGAAACTTGCCGCAGCAGGCGGCGGTCCTGCTGGCTACCCAGCCCAAGGCGCTCCTCCAGGCGCTGCTCCAGGAGGTTATGGAGGTCCTCCGCAGCAGCAGCAGCCCGGCAGTTATGTGAGTGCAACTGTTCTGACCTCGCCGGAGGACTTCCTTGCAAGGGCGTTGCTGACGAGTTTCGACCCTTCTTTCAGCCTGGGCAGCAGCAGTACCAAGCTTATCCCGGTGCCGGCGGCGCTAGCGGCTACCCTGTAAGTCACTTTTCTTCACTTTCACTTGTCATCTCCCTTTGGCTTGGCATCTCTCAATACTGGCAATCCTACAACCTCATTGCTATCATCGCACATCAACGAGAACATCAACTTTCTCTATTCCTACGACCTTGTCTCTCCTACCTAGGCACTCGCAGATCTACCGAATCACTTGGACCCTCCTCTCTCATCGATGGCTGGCCGACCATATTCGGCTTATCCCGGCGGCACTGGTCCACAATCAAACAAACCAACCTACCCTTCTCCAGGCGCATCGTCGCAGTCTGGCTACGGACAATGGACTTCGCCACAGTCGCCGTATCCTCCATATCAGCAGCAAGGACATAACCAACCGCAGTCTGGACTCGGTCAACAGGCCCCCTCATACGCACAACAGCCACAATATGGACAAAGTCAGATTGGAATGCAGCAGCAACAATACGCACAATATGGCCAGTCCCAGTACAGCAGGCCGGCTCCGCCGCCCCCGTCGTCCCAAGCACCTTACGGACAGCAATCCTATGGGCAGTTGAACGCTCCCTATCAGTCACAACCTGCATACTCCCAAGGAACCGGATACGGCTATGTTGGTGCTCTTGGCGTAGTTGTTATATGATGGTAAGTCCATGCTGACCCATGTCTCGTACGCAGGGCCAAGGACCGCAAGCTCAATCAGGAGGCTACGCTCCCCCAGGGGGCCAGCAAGGTGGATATGGCGGCGCCCCTCAGGCTGGTGGACCGCAGCAAGCCGGTGCCTACAAGCAATCGCTGCAGAGGACGATTCAGGAGAAGAACCTACACAACTTCTATCCTCCAAACTCCCCACTGCTCGATCAGATCGCGAATAAGGCCATACATCAAGTGGACCAGCTTTGCCAGCAATGGCGTGTACCGAGGGAGGTTGGTCAGGATATTGCGAAGCTGGGCCTGTTCGACATAATTCTCTATATCGGTTAGTGCCCTTTGCTCCGCTCAACGAGATCCCGCTGACCGCCTATAGATGACAGCGGCTCTATGGCCTTTGAGGAGAACGGAGAAAGAATCAAGGACTTGAAGGTCATCCTTACCCGAGTCGCTTTTGCCGCTACCCTATTCGACGAGGATGGCATTCAAGCGCGGTTCATGAACTCCGATCCTCCTATGCAGATGCTAGATGGTATCAGATCCGAGCAACAGGTGGAGCAGCTAATTAGTTCCGTACAATTCTCCGGCCTCACACCTATGGGCACAAAATTGCGGGAGAAGATTATCGATGGCATCGTCCTGCCTAGTGCGCGAGCGAACCAACTCAGGAAACCAGTTTTGGTCATCGTCCTTACCGATGGTCAGCCCGCTGGAGAACCGGTCAATGCTGTCTTCGACACTATCCGCTATGCTTCAAACGAGTTTAGTCGCATGCCGCAGTATGGACCTGGTGCAATCTCATTCCAATTCGCACAAGTTGGCAACGACGAGAAGGCGCGAGACTTTCTTGGCAAGCTTGACAACGATCCTCAGGTCGGAGCGCTTGTGGATTGCACATCCAGTAGGCACATCTATTGACCCTATGTGAACGACCCAGGGCTAATTTGCCGTAGACTATGAGAATGAATCGGTTGAGATGGCAAGGGCGAATCCTCCGGTCAACCTGACACCGGAACTTTGGGTACGTCATCTTCAACTCTAAGTCTTGGCCGTTCCCACTAATGGAGATTCTAGTTGATGAAACTGCTCCTTGGCGCAATCGACTCATCCTACGACACCAAAGACGAAAAGACCAACCGACCCGCAGGCCAACCACAGTTCGGCGGCGCTCCGGGCGGTGGTTACGGCGCTCCTGCCGGTCAGTACGGCGCTCCTCCGCAACAACAGTATGGCAGTGCACCTAGCGGTTACGGGCAAGCTGGGCAATCGGGCGGATACGGCCAACCTGGGCAGCAAGGAGGCTACGGCCAACCTGGGCAGCAAGGAGGTTACGGCCAACCTGCTGGATACGGACAACCTCAGCCAGGACACGGACAGCCACAAGGAGGTTACGGACAGCCGCAGGGAGGTTACGGACAGCCTTCGTACGGTGGTGGCCAACAGGGAGGATACGGTCAGCCGCCGCCACCGCCGAGGTACTAGGCAGTATCTGCATCACACTGGCGCTGGCAGGTATGCCCAAGTTAAGGACAAGCACTAAAAGTAGCTGGAGTCTGGGCGATATGATATGCTTATGAATACTATCAATGAAAACCGTGGTTAATGGGAACCTCTTGCACTGAGACAATACTGCTCATTAAAGCCTAGGAAGTGAATGAAACGATGAAAACTATTTGTCCAAGCCTAAATCGTGCGCTCTTCGCGTAGTCATGGCAAGACCACGAATTTGCTGACAGGATTTTCACCCCCGAGGGTCGGTGCAAAAACAGGCGTGAAGGAATAATTACCAGGTAAAAGGTACTACAAGGTAATGGAAGTGCATTCGACTCTTCGACTCCTGCGTACCTACCTCCCTCGTCGCCATGAACATGTCGAGACAAGTCCATTGACATCCCCACCTGTTTCCTACAATCTGAAGAGCGTTCATAGTATGAAAAAGATCACTACAATAAACAAGCGTTCCCCGAGATTTCGAGTGGTATGGTAAGTCTGTGATCACTCGAATCCAAAAGAAACTCCTACATGTCCCACATGTACCGTGAAGAATACTTCTGCCCCCCCCAACCCCCCAAAAGAAAGTCAAACCTCAAGGGAAAACCTCCCAGGAGGTCGCCAGTAGGCTGAAGAATGTTCTGGCACTTGTATCTTTTGTCCATGGTGTGTGTCTGAAGGTAAAGCTCACCTGCTACCTTACGTTGACACTGTTCTGTGGGGCTGGACACCCCCCCGATAAATTTGCTAATTCCCCGTGGAAGTACCGCAAGGCAGAGTGGCAGGTTGTTCGACAAGATACATCGGCTATAACGCCATGACCACCTCACCGCCGAAAGTACGCCCACAGTCGGGGAGACCATGCCGCTTGTTCGTTGCTCAAAATGGGGTGAAGAAGGCCGCATAAACCGGGACAAACTTTACCAATGGTGCCATGGTGGCCGGCGACGTACGGGGTTGTCAGACGTGACTGCTTAATATTGGAGTAGGGTCTTTGGTTGAGAGGATTGTAGCTCTGAGTAAGGCAAGGTGCGAACTGTCGTTGTCAGCAAGTGGAAATCGAGGTCACGGGGTGGGTTGAGCAGATGTGCTATGCATGGGAAGTAGAGTTATAGTGTGCACACGCAGGAAAGTTGGGTGGTTAGCTTATGAGAAGGCTATGGGGAATTGGGGGGGTTAATGCGAGACGAGAGATCTTTTTCGTAGCTGCATGACACTGCGACGAGGGGAGGGGAGACTTTCTAGTATCTCCTTCTTCATTCCCAGAAGGTGTCTCTGCAATCTGGCAGGAAGTGTGATCATCCTCACTTTGCCCTACGGCTACCCAATTCCCCTTATCTCACCACTATTTCCTTTCCCCCCACGAAAATACCACCTGCAATCACTCAAGCCTTTCACGCGAAGCCCCTCCCGCTCTATCCATTCCTAGCGAAACAAACCAAATCCCGTTCAACCATGCTCCCTCAAGTACTCATACAACACCACCGCCGCCGCAGTCTGCACGTTAAGACTCCGCGTGACGCCGCACTGCGCGATTTCGACGCAGAAGTCCATCTCCGCGAGGATGCGTGCGGGTATGCCTTCTCTTTCGCTGCCGAGGACGAGGACGCAATTTTTGGGGAGGACTGGCTTGTTGTCTTCCTCGTCTTGCGCCTCCTCGTCCGGTTTTACACGCGGTTCCGATTCCTCTTCTTCATCCGTGCCTGGATCGAGTGCAAGGGCTGGGAGCTTGCCCATCCCCTCCTGAGTCTCGCCCCATTCGCCCTTTGTGGTTGCCATGTCCGTTACCCTTGCCTTCAGCTTCCTAGTACTTCTCCTAGGCAGAACCACGCTCCTATCCGTCTGCTCCACCCCCACAACCGTCCACCCGTCCCTCTTCCTCCCCAACAAAAATTCTCCAATACCCTCTACAGCCAACTCATGGATCGGTAGATGCACTTCTGACGACACCGCAACATTGGTGAATTGTTTGTCTTTCAGAACGTTGAGGTTGCGGATGTGCAGTGATTCGGCGACAAAGATTTCGGCGACGCGCGACAGGCCGCCGATGTTATGCGGGTTGGTGAGGAGGGAGGCGATCAGGGTTAGGGAGAAGGTGCGCCGTGGGGAGGAGGACAGAGGTGAGAGGGCAAGGGAAGTTGATAGGGAGGATAGGTTGGAGGATTTTGTTTGGAGTGGGGCTGTAGGGTAAGAGTTTGGGACCGAATCTAGGAATGTCGCGTCTGGAGTGTTGGCTGCTTCTTGCGTGTTTGAAATGGCAGTAGTGGATTCCGAGGGTTTTGGATCGCCGAGCGGCATCGACAACAAGGGCGATTGATTGCCATTAGTCATGGCCGTCGGTGGTCCCGTAAAGCTCGAACCGGAACGCGTTAGATCGTCTTTCCAGACGGCCAAGAAGTCCTCCCGACGTACGAGGCTAGGCTCGGAAGGTGGTTCGATGCAGAGATAGTCGCCTTCGAAAAGGTTCGTGAGCGTATGGTCGGTGAGCAGGTCGAACTTCTCGAGCACGCGCCTTTGCCATGGCGGAGCCTGGTACCGCTCAAGGCTGCGTATGTGACTGTTTAACGCTGCAAATGCTGGATTGTCTGTAAGTTTGGTCCACGTCTTTTCCATTGCGTGATCCCAAAGTTTGGGAAACGACCACTGTGCCTCATGGCGGATGACGATCTTGGCGCTTGCTGCGAGTGGGATGAGTAACGCCATCAGCTGGGAGGTGAGGGTTGCGTCCATTCTGTCTGCTAAAGTAAGCGCCGTTGCCGTTTTGATGACGGAAGCGAAGTACTTCGAATTCGAATGATCATTGTTAGCAAGTTGGGAGACAAGAAAGCCTTGTAGATTTGGGTGCCACCAGCAGATGCGTGCAAGTATCCATTCCATAAGAAAGCGGAATCTGGGCAGTGGCTCCATGGAGAGAATACCAAGAAGTTTCCGAAGAGTCGAAGTTTGCCACTCTACCTCCTTGGCCTCGCGATTTGAATGCCTTTGGCACGTCTCGTACAGGACTAAGACAACCTGCAATTGTGCGGCAGTCTTCCATTTGCTGACTATCGGCACGGCCTGCGTTTGATGGATCCATGGTTCCAGTAACCTGTCGACAATCTGTCTGCTTAAGGAGCCGGCCATGATAGCCTTTCTGTTAAGTAGGTCGAATACACAAGCATAGCCGTATGATGCCTCCTTCCCATAGAAATACTCGTAAGTTCTACCAGGCACAGCTTTCTCTAGGAGATGTGCAATCGCTGCCTCAAGTTGAAACTCAGCCCGAGGCCTTGGGGGAGAATTGGCAAATTGAAGGACGAAATCTTCCAGGAAGAGCGCGGTTGCTTCTGTTCTTGACCGCAATCCGTTTCGCAACGCAGAAACGAGTGGAGAAAATGCATAAATCCGGGTCTCAGAGAGCCGCTGCACGTCTCCGACTATCGTGGAGATGAAGCTCGCTAGTTCAGGGTCGTGTAAAGATAATTCCAGGCATGTGTCGTGTAATAAGACGTCAGGAAAGAACTCAAGGAGACGTTTGGGATGGTCTTGAACCTCCATTTCCTTCCATATCCCATCCAATGCTGTTCGCACAAGGCTCGCAGCATGAACCTTTCCAGCAAGAGTTGTGGGCGTATCGAAATCGTCCAAGACGGCATGGAGACAGCTGCAGCCTGACACAAGATTTGAGCCTCGCAACGTGCGGTATTGTGTCCCCTCTAGCTGCTTTACGAACTCGTCTAAAGTTGGTGGCTCGGGGACAGATGGCTTCGGGAACTTCTCCGTTGATGTCGTCGACATTTTTGCGAACGCAAGTTGTAAGGCTTCGTGTTGTCTATATACATAGGTTAGTCCGCATGAGACGACTACGCCTGAATTACCATAAGGAGACACTGGTTCTGCCTGCAAGGCAAGCTCTTTGAGACGCTGGGTGCCCCGCTCTGCGCACCTTTTGATGACAAGACGCTCCACGTATAGAGGTTTTGCAAAAGCGCGTACCGACACTCTTCGAACAAGACCGAGGGTCAGTGCAAAGAGTCACGGCCGCACAATATGTCGAAACTGATGACACAGTTGTTAATCCCAGACCTCTTTGGGCTCTTGGGGGTCGCCCATATACTCAAGTAATAACATTAATAAAATAGAACCTCCTTAGAGCATAGGAGCAGAACAATTCTTGAAAGCTTATTTCAGCGTATGGTAGCGATGGGGAGGTTCCCAGGACGTCAAATAGTCGCCTAGATAAAGATCTAGCCGTGACTTCTTGCACGGACCTTCGGACAGTGAAAGAAATTCTCCGTTCTTCATGGCAGAGATGTTGGTATTACTAGATGATCAAGACTCTTCGACTTTTACTGCAAGAAAGTTGAAAAAGTAATTTACCTTGCATCTCTTGCAGTTGGCGCGACACTGCCCGCTAGCTTGTAGCACAAGCAGGTGAACAGATCGCGGGCAACACCAGAGTATCCTGGAACAGAGGCTATGCGAGTGATAATCCCCATGCTCCCCTCTCCCAGGGTCACATGGTGAGTTGTTACTCCATTAACTAGTCCCTGCAAAATGTAGGCTCGCGCGTACGGGAAGAGATACTTGCCCTTCAGGTCTAAGAAGGCGAGTACGGCGTCGGCGATTAAGTCTCTACGAGTGGGATCAGACGCTGAGGATAGTTGGTTTTCTACAAATCTTGACAAGGCTTCACCCTGTCTACAGAACATCTGGCCACCTGGGGACCTCCCAACACTTGAATTAAACGGCTGGCCCTGTGAGGCCCACGGCACGAACGACTGAGTTATGAAGCTTACTTGATCCTCTACATATGCGGAAGTGAAGTCATATCCCGAGTCCAAGATCCATGTGCCGACAAGGTTTCTGATGCTGCCTTGCACCTCCGGCGACAGGGCAGCAGCTAGTAATGCAATAAGCCAGGTATGTTGAACCAGGCAGTCGGGTGCAAACATAGCTTTGAGGTCGTCGAAACTATCTTCTGCTTGGTTGATGTAGCGGGAAAGGACAATGTTTTCAAAGAGCGTACAATATTTGGCGTATTGAGTGATTAACAAACTCTTGTTATTGACTCGAAAGGCAAAGTGGTCCGTCTTGACATCTTCTTGCAAGAGTTGCAAAGAGATCCTGAGTATGTAGAGGCAGTCTTTGCGTCGCTCTTGGGAGCCTTTGCGAAGTCCGTCTTGTAGGGTCTGCCAGTAGTAGTCGGTATTAAAGATTTCTGTATGGGGCCGGTACATTTCCGGTAACTCAAGCCATCGAAGCCATAGTTTCAAGGCAGTATTAGCGCAATGTAAGCCGACTTCGCCAGAAGTTAGGTCCTGTATTCTGTCCCAGATTGATAAAGCAACTGACTGGCTGTCGAAGTCAGTGTGATCTGAGACCACAGCCACATTCCTTTTTGTGATTCCGGATAGTATTGCTGACAGACTGTCCAAGGCAGCGGAAGACAGCTTAAGCGTAGCCGCGCCGAGCAAATCGAGTAGGACAAAGACGAATTCAGATCTCAGTACTACAATAGTTGGCGCAGTCCACACCAGGAATCTGATGATTTTCATATATTTCACGGCCATCTCCAGAGTAACACCGTAATTGGGATTTACACGTGCACTTTTGCTTGCAAAACTTATGACATAGTACCTTGCAAAATCATGTATTGGCGGTGTAAATCCACCGTAGTCTCCGGAGACCAGGCTCTCGCACATTGCCTGAAGCACATGGTAGGTCCTGCGCAGTACGGAGTCCCTCAGCTTCGCACCTGAGTGACATAGTTCGGCGAGTCCTTTGAAGGAGACGTCTTGCTCGTCGTTGTTTTCAATTGCCTGTAGTACAAAATTCTCCAGCCCACTCTGCGCCTCATCCTATCCGATGGTCAGGATGACCGCCATCTTTATTTGGCTGTCTTACATCAAATCTGTGCTTCAGAAGTTCAATGACAAGTTTGGCAGTAACGACGCCATTTTCATCGAGAGATAAGTCCTTGACAATATCTTTGATGACGTTTCTGCTGTCATGCTCCGATATGCGGTCGAGTAAGACTTTGGCAAGTACATGACTTGAGCTTGTCTGCATCTTGTGCCTGGGGCATTCTCACACTCTCAACTAATAATCCTGCACTCTTTCCAGCCTGTTGATGAGACTTCTCGACCCAAGGAGAGCGTGAAGGCGGCTTTAGCGTCTCTGATTTGTCCACCTCCAGATGTGATGGCTCCTGCAGGTGCAAGGCATTAGCGGCAAGCGGTCCGCCGCCCGCGTTTCTTAGCGTGGCTGCTTTGTTTACTCTAAACTTGATCAGGGCTACTGCGACTTGCACAACTCCATTGTACAAAATGTGATGACTTGCCGCCTTTCATATGTACGTCTCTCAGAGGCTTCGATATAGACAGACAATCGAATACATACGCCGCTTGCTGGAGGATATGGCGCTCGACCCTCGATTATACCACGCGGCATCCGATTCGCGACTGCTAACACTCAAGTCCTCCGCGTCAACACCGTCTCTCCGGGCTCGCGAGTCGTCAATTGTGCCTTTGAGTCGAACCATGTCCGACATCGGCGGTAATGTCAAGGTTGTGGTGCGAGTTAGAGCATTTCTCCCCCGCGGTATGTCCATCAAACATTTTTATGCGGTCAATGGCTAATGTACCTTGCAGAGATCAATCGCGGAGCAGAATGTCTTGTGGATATGGACCCGAACACCCAAGAAACCCGCTTGTTGGTGCCTACATTAGATGATCCGGCCAATGCCCGTCTTAACACCCGCAAAGTCATCGAAGAAAAGTCATTCACCTTCGATCACTCCTTCTGGTCGCACGACACAGCAGACGAGCATTATGCTCATCAAGAAGATGTCTACAACGCTCTGGGAGAGGAGATGCTGGACCACAACTTCGAAGGCTACCACACGTGTATATTCGCCTATGGGCAGACGGGTTCGGGCAAGAGTTATACGATGATGGGTACGCCAGAGCAACCGGGCTTAATACCACGGACCTGCGAGGACCTATTTCAGCGGATAGAGTCCAATGACTCGCAAAGCATCACTTACAGTGTCCGGGTCTCATACTTCGAAGTCTACAATGAACATGTCCGAGATTTGCTGGTACCTCGAACGGATCCGCCATATTATCTTAAGATCAGGGAGTCACCAACGGAAGGGCCATACATAAAAGACCTCACAGATGTGCCAGTCCGTAATTACGCCGACATCAAACGGCTGATGCAAATGGGTGACAGCGTACGTCCTTTGTCCTACTCAAAACTATGCCAGACATTGATACAATCTATTAGAGTCGCACAACAGCCTCCACCAAAATGAACGATACCTCGTCTCGCTCCCACGCTGTCTTTACAATAATGCTCAAACAAATTCACCATTCTCTTACTCACGACGAGACAACCGAGCGGTTAGCTAGAATCCGGCTTGTCGACCTGGCAGGCTCCGAACGTGCGAAAGCAACCGAAGCGACGGGCCAGCGATTGCGTGAGGGCTCGAACATCAACAAGTCCCTTACAACTCTGGGACGCGTGATTGCCGCTCTCGCCGACCAACCAAATCATCCGGTATCTCGTAAACGAAAACAAGCAAAAGAAGTTGTGCCCTACCGTGATAGCATCTTGACATGGCTCCTCAAAGACAGTCTAGGCGGAAATTCTAAGACTGCAATGATCGCTTGTATCTCACCTTCCGACTACGACGAGACGCTGTCGACGCTGCGATACGCGGATCAAGCGAAACGTATCCGCACTCGCGCCATCATCAACCAGGACCACGTCTCCGCCGAGCAACGCGACGCCCAGATTTCGGAAATGCAAGAGACGATACGTATGCTACAGCTCAGCGTCAGCCAAGCGGAGACAAGAAGAAGAGAAAATGATGAACAAGGCTTGAGGCTAGAAGAGTACCAGAAACAGGTGGATAAGATGCAGCGGTTGATGGAGGAGCAGAGGCAGATCAGCGAGTGCAAGATCAAGGCGTTGGCCATGGAAAATGAGGCCTTGAGAAGGCACCTGAAGCTAGCTGTTGAAAGCTTGAAGAACCCTGTTGTTGTACCACCACCGGTAAGAGAAGTTGCTCCGGAGAAAGTTGTCAAAGAACAGGGCGTAGCGGAAGAGGAAGACCTTGGCCAGGAGCCGGAAGAAGAGTATTGGGACGATGGAGATACGACTGATGTGGATCAAGCGGAGGCAGAAGCAATGGAGGTGCAAGCGCAGATGCAGGATTTGCTCAAGGATCTTGGACTATTCAAGAGGAAGCTTGGCGATGATAAGAGTAGGCTCTTCAGACCCTTCGAGCTCTCGGAAAGAGTACGGTAGCCGCATGGGCAGGACGACCGGCCCCAGATCACGACCAATGCATGTAGGATAGGGTTGGGTAGAAAGAGGGGTTCTTACGAAGTTATGACAGCTATGAGTAACAGCGTTGCAGCGTTGAGCGTGAGCACAGCATTTATCCACGGACATAGTCGGTAGCGTTGTACATATTTAATTACCCACTGGGCATGATGTTGGCAACAATGCCTGGCTACGGAGGCATTCATGACCGGCAGGCAAGGCTGTCACTGATACAGACACGCCTGAACTGGCGCCTCTACAACCTCTCCCTATGAAGTAAGTGCGAGTGGCACTTTCACGTTATGGTTCTGCTTAGTAAACGGCATCCGTATTGATCCAATCCAAAGCTGGGTCTTCAGTTACCAAGTACATGTACCTAACACCTAACACCTAACAATCCAATTCCAATTTCCACGCAAACCTGTCCAAGAAAGAAGCGGCCTAAAAAAATCACAATATTGATTGCTTGAGCCTGAAAATTGGTCAGTACAATGCTTCCCTTCCCCTCCATTCAAGAATCGTGGTTTCGGCAACGTTGTGTCTGGAGTTTTCTTCGCAAAAACTGCATGCATTCAGAGCAACAGGTGCTTATATTTTATTTTCCAGCACTTATGTACTACTCATGGTTTTTGCTCGACTACTTAGCGCATCTCCATTGAAATTCACGACATCTACAAACACATCATCTCCGCTCAGTCAAGAGCCTCATACCTTATCCCGGCGCGGCGCGAAACAACTTATCTATCTACGAGCGTACGCAGGGAGGACACAATTCCGTGATACCTCACTGCCTCTCCGACACTCTAAAGAAGAGCTTCTTTCACCCTTCGCACCAGGCTCTATCTCTCTGTACAGAACCCCCTTCTTTCTCTCAACCCCAATTCTCACTGTACACAACTATCCAAAAACGCTCCGAGCCACGTTTTTCATACATGAGCCCGATCCAACTAGCAAATACAAGAGAACATAGGGTAAGTTAGAGCCAAGCAAGACAGCTAGTGTCCAGCGCAAAGGAGGAAGGAAGTAGCCACAGTCGATCAAAACATCCGTTACAAGCACAGTGATCCCAAAAAAAGCCCATCTTAGAGGGGCCCCCGGGGGCTACACAGCCAGCGCCATTGCCGTTTCCCATCGACCAACCCATTGCGCCAGAAGCCCAGAGCTAATTGATGACTCCGTCCCATGCTGTCATTTTCTGCCCAAACTCATTCGTAGAGTTGGCGGTATATGTCATGAACTCGCTGTACAGGACCTCCCTCGTCACCGCTACACAAAGTGGTTAGCGACATAGTTATAAGCCTTATCTAGCGGAACAAAACTCACCCTTCCCCTCCTGCCCATCCCCGCCACGCCATTCATCTGCTGGCCTTGCGGCTGCGGCATATATCCCATCTGCGGCGTGAACCCATACATCCCACCGGGCGGCATGCCTGCCATATACCCCTGCGGCGGAGCACCATACCCGGCACCCATGCCCATCGGGGTAGGACTCATTTGAGATTGCATTGCCGAGCCGACGCCATTCCTATACGCATCCATCGAAGGCGGAGGGCTTGCATAACCTGTAGGGCCGTAAAAGGACGCCGGTCTGCCGACGTTGGCTGAGGCGGCTAGCAGCGCTTGTTGGTACTGCAGCTGCTGAGGGGTCATTGGGGACATTGGTAGATGTTGCTGGTTTGGAAGGCCGGGTTGAAAGGCTTGAGTGTTAATGGCGTTGTTGTAGGTGAAGGAGTCGGCGTTATTTAGTGGGAAGCTGTTGGCGCGCTGTAATGTCACAGAGGGATCGAACTGCGCTGGTGGCATATTAGGGAAGTATCCGCTCATTGGTCGGTCTATACTTTGCTGCGGGGCGTGGCCATTCATAGAGTTGTGCTTCGAGCCTGGTCTGGAACCATCTTGCATATCCCGACTCATCCGGTTCTGTCCACCGCCAAGGCGTGTCGACAGTCCGACCTCGTCCATCAGGCGCTTGTAGCCTTGGGCTGGCTGGGCTTTGAGGCGTTGAAGTACGCCGCGGACTCTCTGCACTACATCTGACCGTATCTTTTCATCGAAGAATGGCGTCGTGAGGACTTTGAAGATCAAGGTAGCACCGCACAACGGGTCTCGAAGTATCTCTTCAAGTACCTGGTCATTCTCTGAGAAGAAGAGAGCCTGCAATATCATGTCACGAGCCTCCGGTTCGTTCCGCTGATTGATGATCTTCAGTACGGTCAAATAGGCCACCTTGTGCGTGCACAGTTGCGCGAGATGAGGAAGAAGTCTAGGCGCCAACATAGTGCGCCGGCGGGGAAATGTGCAGGTGTCGAGGAACCAGGTGAGGAGCAAAGCACCATTCGCATTGGTAGCTAAATGCACGCAATGTAAGGCAACAGCAGCAGCGATCATCCGCTGCTGGTCTTTCGTAGAGAAGTGACTTTCCAGACATGCGCGCATTGCTCGTGCGCTGAAGCGGCCTTGTGAGACTTGCCACATACGACTGAGCATAATCTCGAAAATAAAGTCATTGAGTGGTGACTGAAAGCGTAGACAGCATTGTATGACATAGTTGCCGAACTGATCATGGAGAAGCGCAACGCCGTATGGTCGTAGAGCTTCCACGATCGCGTTCATCTGCACAGGAGTTCTTGCAACGTCAATGATCTTTTGAGCAGCCCAGGTACCATTCTTGTGTATTCCAATTTCCGCAAGATGTGGGCTTATCTCAGCGAGCATTGCTTGCTTGACACCCTCTGAACAGAACTCAAAGAGCTTTTGGACAACTGTGTTTCCAAGATAGTCTGATGCTAACTCGGCAACTTCAGGTAGCATAGCCATAGCTGTCTCTTCGATCTCTGCTTGACTAATCGACTGGTTGTCAATTCGTTTCCGGATCTCTCGAAGTTTCGGTGCGTCGTACACGCGACTATGGTTGGGTTCGGGCGTAGGAGGTATGTCCAAGTCAAAGTTGCTGTTGTTGATGGCCTTTTCGAGCATAGAGTTGATACGCATTGACTCCTCGTCATTTGCTCCAAATTCCCTGACAATCCCCAGTATATCGAACCGAAGATCTCGAAGATTTGGTACTGGAGGTATTGAGGATCCGCTCGCGTTGGTGGCCTCGCCGGGCTGGGTAGCGGTGGGCCCATTCAAATAGTTTCCGGGCACACGACCTTTCTCAAGCGGGTCCGGGCTGGGAGAAGGATATATTCCATTATGTCCTGGAGTCGCGGACGCACTAGGTACTTTAGCGTATCCGATACGGACTGGTCCATGGCCAGCAAATATCTCTTTTCCACCGAGCGATGATTTGGCCTGCGCAGCACTTTCTACATTCTTGTAGTTGATAAAACCACACTGCTTGTGCGAGAGCACTCTGACGGAGTCGATTTTTCCGAAGCCACTAAAGATTACCTGAAGAGACGAGACCGTCGTGGACGCTGGTAATCCTCCTACCCACAAAGCACGTGTAGGCCCTTCTAGGTTTCCGTCTTCCGTTGCATCATTTGCTAGGTTGCCGTTTGGACCATTGAGTTGGAGGGCTTGTACGGCATCAGATAATCCGTCATATTCAGCGCCTTCTTCGATGTGCATGTCAGCGATGTTAACGCTGCTGTCTAGACGCGAGGGAGTGCCGACGTAGCTGTTGCGCATCTGTCTGGTAGAAGGTGAGTCGAGAACACCGGCCGTCCTAGCTCTAGGTCTGCTGGCTGATGCTTGGTTGACATACGCTTGAACAGCGAGATTATGTTGGTATATCTGCGCCTGTGTCGCTGCGAGCGCAGCAGCAGTAGCTTCGGCCGTGGGGGTAAGAGTACCACTATAATTCGCGGAATAACGATTGACCATATCGCCCTCCTCGTCATCAGCGTACTTCTCCGTCGCATTGACCGAATAGGATCTGAAGCGATTCGCATTTTTGTTCAATCCTCCGGAGTCTGTCATGTACGGCTTCAGACTTGCCGGCTGCTGCCCGAACATGAGCAGCTCAAGCTCAGACTGAGACAAGCTCTCTCGACCCGTTTGGGGTGTATCCACAAGACCCAGGTAATCCAGTGTTTTCACATCACCGTCCGCCAACGACTCTTTCAACAATAAGGACTGCATCGGCGAAGAACCTTTTCCGGACGAGTTAATGCTCGCCAATGTACTTGTCCTTTCGCGACCTGTGTTCCAATTTGTAGAGAAGACAGAGGGGCCAAACGGTGAGGACGACGCCAGGAGACTAGCGCGTTGCGGCATAGATCCGGCCCTTAATCGAGAGAGTAGGGTGGCATTGGCGGTTGTGGTGGAGTTGATCGAAACGGGAGTATCGTTACTGGCACCAGGGCTTGCCAGGGGTCTGAATGGGCTTGTAGACGGCGTGGGTCGGGAGGTTTTGGGCTGCAGTAACGTTGAAGGCTGATTGAGTGCGTTAGACGCAGAACTCGAGCCAACCGGGAATCTGGAAGGCATTGTTCCAGCTCGTAGCCGTCGGGCAGACGCTGGCGATGCTGTCGTCTCGCCGGCTGGTTGACTGAAATCAGGGAAACTGTCGCTGTCTGGAGACTCCGGGATAGTTTCACGTAACGGAGTCGAGGTTCCACTGGTTGGCGGACCCCAGAGATGAGGACCAAGCCCTTCCTGAGCCTGGATTTCACGAGCTCTGTAAACCATGAAGTAAGCGCAAGAGCAACAGATTGGTCAATATGGAAGCTTAGCCCACCTCTTTGGAAACAACCTGCTGCCGTATTCATGAGAAGGGGATCCAGCCCCTAATCTTAGGCCTCCAGTTGTACTTCCCATCGAATATCGAGCTGTATGTGTGGCCGGTGGCTCTATCGGCGAAGTTGCTGCGGTTGAAGATCCAGACCGAGGTTGGTTGATGGACATTTTAGGAAGGCTGCCAAGGTTGAGGCCGTAGTCAGGGCGTGACGATGGAGCCATATTGTAGAGGGGAGCTCTAAGCTTTCTCTCGTTTGTATGCCTGTGCTCGACTTCGATTCTACAGTGATACTAGAGTGAGCTCGACACTATGATTACAATAACTTGAATTAGGCCGTTCCCGGGTGCTTCGTGTCAGGCAGATCCGAATATTACTTTGCCGGGTTGGATAGTCCAAAAGTACAGGCGCCGTCGGCCGCTACGGAACTCTAGGAGTGTCTCGTCATCGCTGAATGCGCGACTGTAGTATACAGAGTCTAACAAGGAAGTTTTCCGAAAGATGGAGAGCGAAGTGCCAGAGGTTGATTATGCTGCAGCCACTGTTCGATAGGGTGAGGTCTAATGGTTGCTTGAGTCGGAGGGTGACTCGAGGGTGGCTGTACTATGGCTGGCCACAGTATACGTCGGGCGATTAACTTCTAGAACGATGAGATGATGATAGGCATGAAGGTCGATGTGAGCCTCGTCTGGCGAGCAGGTGTTGTGCTTTCGAGTTTCTATAAGGGGGTCGTGAGGTGGATCAGTGGAAGCTTAGGGCAAACAGGGGCGGGTCCGACAGATAATAGACAGGCTATCTCCAAGTACGCCGAGCAAGCCTGGAGAAGGTAGTAATGAATGATATGGCACAGGAAAAAGGTAAGACAAGTGCAATGAAAGTCGCTGTGGATGATGAGGGTGGAAGAATTAAGATTTGGGGAGTTTGGGATGGGCAAGGGAGCGCCTGCCGCTGCATCGCTTTCGGTGTGTGTGGAGCCGCCTGCCCTGTGTGGGCTGGGGAACTTCACCTAACGTTTCACCATTGGTTTTATTCAGGTAATTTACAACGACCCCTAGATGTGATCTTGACCATCAAATCTCATTATTTGCTATGCTTGCTTTCGCATATATAATTACGAACGTTTTATTCTGGGAGTTGCTGGTGTAGCCGGCTCGCCGTGATGGCCTTGCGCTCATGTTATATCTCATGGGAGGTAGATACCTGGCCAGAAAAGGAGTTGCTTTAGCAGATCAGACTTTTGCCCAGCCCTGAAACGCTGCAGCGCGTCCCAGATGAAAAGAATGGCGCTGTACGAAGTGCATGCTGCATTAATCATCGCAATACCTATGATTACCACTCACTCTTTCTTAGTCCTGATTCGCTGAGCACTGCCACCCTTCGGAATGGTTCGCCAGCACAAGATCGAAGGGGGGCGCGAGATGCTGTTGATGTGCTTAATCACAGTGCTTTATATGTAGCATAGTTTCTTCATGTACTTACAAACGTGCTGGAGCTGTGAATTGAAAGCTTTGACACGATTAGGCTAGAAGGATCATCATTCTGCACGCAATTATTCGAAAAGCTCAGCACGTGGAGCGGGAGTACCCGACCGCTGTCTTGGAATCTTCATATCCAACTTCATGCCACGCCAACGAGTAATATTGTTCTTATTCGTGCGGTAACTAGATTTGCTTGGTTGATCACGATCCATCCTTCCACTACAAGGGGCGCTTCTGTCAAGCCCACCGAGTACGCCCTTACAACAACCGCCGCGGTTAGAAACTCCTGCTCCAGTACCCGTCCGCAAGGCCAGCCGGCTCGACCATACCGCGTTCGACGCTAAAACCGGTGATGAATTCGCGCTGTAGAAAGTTACACCCTTGTAATAATGGAGATGGAGGACGCCGCCACCCCGCCGCAAGAGCGGGAGATAGATCAGAGCGAAGACGAGGATGAAGGACAAGTCGAGACATTGATTGCCGGCAGGGAGCGGCGGTCAAATGCCGGGAACAGACTTGCAAAAATCTTAGGGACCGAGGAGGATGAAGCATACGCAGAAGATGAGAGGCAGCACGAAAGTCTGGACGCCGATTTTGAGGAGGAGGTTGCAGAAGGCGCAGACGACGTTGATCTGGGCTCATCGTCTGATGATGAAGACCAGTCTGGCGCTGTTGACGAGCTTGAAGGCGAAAAGCAATTGGAAAAGCAGGAGAAGTTAGAACGTCGGGCTCAGAAGCGCAAGGCGCAAGAAGCGTACCTGAAGCCTCCCGCATTCCGCAAGAAGGTCAAGATCGACCCTAGAGCGGGTCCACGAGAGCTTACAGTACCGGCGCCTCGTCAGCGAAGGAAGTCCGAGCGTGTCTCCTGGTTGCCTACGACAGATGAAGGCCCAACAAGAACCTCCTCCCGCAAGCTTACCGTACAAAATAAGGAGGTAGTTTACGCAAGGATGAAGGAAAGCGAGAAGCGTAGACTGAAACAAATCGCGGTCATGGAGGCAGCAGCTCAGAGAAAAGAGCAGACCAAGCCAAAAGCTATGACACAAGCAGATCGGTTGGCAGAAGCAGAGCGGGTGGAGCGTAGAAACTACAAGAGCTTGAACAGATGGGAAGAAGCAGAGAAAAAGCGGGTGGAAGAGCTAAAGGCACGGCTAGAAGCGTTGCAAAACAGGCGCATAACCGGTTCCTTGATAAGATGGTATAGCGGGCCAGCAGAGTGGGTGGACGGAAAGCTAAAGCACGTTGGAAAACGATCCAACGCCCAGATCGTGGAGGATAGGCCTAAAGGTCTCGGACGCGAGAATTCGGAGACAGTCAAGGTCAATACAGCAAGCACGCCAACAACTCCTAGAGTTGCGGAAGGACCACAATCTCAAGCATCAGGATCCACTGCCGCAACGACACAGCACCGACCACCGCCTGAGCCGGTACTAGACGTAGAAGGAGAGGTCAGATCTGTCGACGTTGCACATGCTGAGGGTTCGACTGGTTTTCTGGACGGCATCCACTTGTGGGCATCGAAGCCTCCGGAGACACAGCAGCAACCCTTCACGGGTACGGTCCTGCCACCCATACACATAGACCGACAAGAACAGATTAATCCAAATTTGAAACTGCCGTCGATACGCGTCAACTATCAAACTCCACCACTACCACCGCCAGTCGTGCAACCACCCAAGCCTGTTATGGAGCGGTCAACACGCAACATGGTTATTCTTGAAAATTTTGACGACGTTTCGACGAAGGATAAAGACATGCAGCGTCAGATATTGTTCAATTGGAGCAAGGCCAAAGTCACCAAACCACCTATACCGCTTTGCGCCATTACCATGGCACCTGCCAAGTACCGCGACCCAAAGACCGGATTGGCTTACTCGAATGCGTATGCGTACAAAGGCATTCAAAGACTGCTCAGTGGCACTTGCCAGTGGAGTAACCTTCTGGGTTGCTATGTGGGTCCAGTATATGAGAATCCGGTGGGCAGGCCGGCTATCGGTGTGCCTGAGCGTTTTTGGGCTAAGAAGAGCTTGCCTGCAGAAAGGCAAGACGTGAAGATGGAGGATATCACATAGTTATCACCTATGACATAGCAAGAGTCATGCCTCCAAACACAGCCTCCGCCAGACATTTGCGTGCCTCAAAACAATGAGTGCGTCACATAATCATGCCCATATCGTTACCACGGAGCCCAAAATAGCTTTTCGTGCTCATCTGATTGCGTTTAGGGTGCACATGAACCAAAGCGCGTGTTAGAACGGTGTGAAAGCATTCGCCGAATGCATTATGCACGTATCCGTGCGAAGTTTGCTTCCCAAGATAATCCTCCAAGCTGGGGCAACCGCCAGTGCTGCAGCTCCACGGTTTACATGGCCTCCTCCTAACCTAGGTAGTTTTCACTAAGTACAAGTTCACTTACTTGACCATACCCTTCCCCATCCGCGAAGTCATGTGAACACGCGCATACGCGATACCAATCTGCAAGAATTCGAAGTGACGTGAATTAAGACGCGGCACGGGCCTTTCACGCGTTTCACCGCTTTAAACGGCTTCGTAAAGACTCAGTCCCTGATCATTCTCTCCCTCGCCGCCCACACTCAGCTCCCTCGCAGACTTGCAAAGGCTCACTCTCCGTCATTGTTCTTCGTTACTCTTCGACTTCTCCTCATTCAGCTTCGTCTCTCACTCAGATCACGATGTGCCCAGGATGCAGACGTTACATTGGAGGCACGACAGGAGGTGTAGCCTGGGGCATCCCGATCAATATCGTCCAACTGGGAAGTCATCTACAAGCATACAAGAAGCTTAAGCCAACCATCGACACTCTACGCCTCTGCAATCGCTTCGGTCGAAGCAGCAAGACCTCATCTACCAATATCGCCAGCTTGCCGCCTGAGATTGTCACGAAGATCGAAGACGCCCTCCTTGCTCCTGTCCGCCTCGCGTTTCAGAAACAGTGGGATCGAGATCTCACATGCTATGAGGCTCGGTGCACAGTCGAGTCTCATTTCACTGCTGATGAGATCGCCGCAATCAGGAAGAAGGTCTGCAAAAAAGGTGGCTTCGACGTTCACAACAAAGCCCGCGTTGATGAAGCCGTTGCCACCAAGTTAGCTGATGATAGAAGACTCTGCGAAATCCACTGCCAAAGGAGGATCAAGTGGCAGAAGCGAATCAACCAGCACCCAGGTCACCCAAATTGCCGGCCGATGGGCGACTTCAGGTCTTATGATCTGGTACGTTACCCTATCCATCGTCGAAGTGGTCCTCTAGCTAACCCACAGTCACAAAGATTCTGAAGGATGAGTTCGGCCTCGAAGCCTTCATCTCCGACGCCCAAGTCGACATGCCCGCCTTCTCGTACCTGATTAATCCGAAGAACAAGCCGCCTGGAGCGTACGCTGTGAGCAATTGCTGCGGAGTCACAATAGCCTATCTCACTCTCCCTGCCCGTTTCGCCAGTTGTTCGACCGGCTGCGACAAGGAAGATTTGCTAACTGCAACCATCTCCGTCGGAACATGTCACGCCAATCTCATTGACCAAAGCTCTCTTCAGCTCACATATGCGAGAAAGGAACGCTTCAACCATGCCATGAAGGTCTTGGGCTTGGACGTCTGGGTACATCCGGTACAGGTGCAGAAAGTTGTTAGTGCCTTTAGTCCGGCCGACAGTCTGAAGCACAATGACTGCCAGCATATGGCCCTCCACCCTGACAACCTGCCAAAGGCCGAGCGAGAGAGTAACGATCAAAAGACGGAACGCGCCATCAAAGGTGAGCTGCCCGACCATCCCCGTTACTCGATGCAGAAGAGTCGTAGTTGTAAACAGTGTGACCTCGCGGTAACCTGCATATAGCACTGGAGAGGACCAGCTGGCCAAGGCTCCTGATGCTCGTGTCAAACCGCGTAAACATTTCGCCTCTATCTCTACGCATGTAGCTCAGAGAACCGCAAGAGAGCGGCACTGGGGAAGATTGACGGTGTGGAAACCAGAATACTGATGTTGCTGATGTGGGAGGAATGTTCGAACATGAGGAGTACACTCATTGCTGCAATCAAGGATGAGCTTAGAATGAAGAGCATATTATCATCTCATGTCTATGAGCTACAGATTATCGAAGGGGAAGAAAGCACGTCTTCAGTATGGGCAGGTAGAGGATATCTCTATTGCTTAGTCTTACATATGGAGAAAATTTGCACACTGGCAGCATGGGTGTGGCATTTTACGACACAGAAGTTTCGGCAGATGTAGCCGACCAGTTGCTTACAGTCATCACTGCTCAGGTTCCGCCTGCGCGAACACCGTATCCAATGGCTCCGTTCAGCTACTACATATTGCTCTCCCTATGGTAATAATGTATTTTCATAGAGTATAGACAGGTTCGTATGTCGAAGTAAGAATGGCCAGCATAGAGCTTTCAGGACGAACGCTGTGTAGCTTTTCGGGCGGAAGCTTCCAGTAGCTTCACTCACAAGCAGATTGTCTACTACAAAACATTTCTGCTGCCAGGATGCGAAATCTTACTGTGCATTCTACAAGTGGTGTCGCGAAATTCAGGTTCAGGCTGACTTGCGCTCTTTCACGGCTTCCCTACGTACATAAATACCTCCCGGCATCTCCCACCGAGCTCACCCTCCGACCCATCGTCTGCTTGCTTATCAGAGCAGGAGGTTCTTCTTATGAAGCGCCATTCCACGCATAGCAGCGCTTGATCGCCAAACCATCTAACAAAGGACCACCTGAGGTCTGAACACACATGCAATAAACACGTCGCATACAGTTGATGCGCTGGCAGTCTCCTCAGGAGCACAATACTTGACAATCGACCGCGCGGTGTCTTGCAGGTGCTCAAACGACGACCCGATCGCGAACGTATCCCAGGCGCCACCTGGCGGTCCCCTGAGTATTACTGGAGCGCGCAGAAGAGAAGTCCAGCTATAGAAGGTCTGCGGATTCGAGCGTGATCGCTGGCTAGAAGGCTAGTTTGCTGGGGACATCCGCAGTGGTATGATGATTGAGAGTTGGAGGTTACGGCGCTGTGCAGCCAGTCAAACGGCGAGCTGACCCAGAGAGTACCATATTTCAAGTCCCTGGCGGTCCCCCCAGCTGTACGGAACTTTGTAGCGGACAAAATTCACCCATGGCTATATGGCTCTCGAAGTAGGTACGAAGCCTGATCGCTCGGGGTACGTTTACTTCCTAAGAGCCTCTGCAGTCGTATAATAGCGCCTGTGTGAGCAGAGCTCGCAGTTTTCCGCGGGGCTCAAACGGCACGCTGATCGCTAGGGTGGTTTCATGCACCTGGCGGTCGTCTGCAGAGGGCATGGACGAAAGATTGGCTTGCTTAATGTTCTTGGAACATGCATGGCTGTCTCCATGGAATCTTGTCAAAGATGTTCCGTATGGCGTGCTGAAATCTACTATCATTCAATTGAGAATGCCGCAGCTTTCGGCTGCTTCAAGCTAATGACGCTGGGATTCACTCAAAGTCGAGCCGCATCACATTGACCGAAAGATAGACAGCTAAGCCATCATTTCTTGATCTGGTCGGTAGCAGAAGTAGGATCCCTCATGGCCTCAGACTCTTTGCTCACCACTTGACCAATTCCACGTTTCGGCGAATGTTGAAAACGCTGGATGCATGCTATGCTTTGATATATGGACTATAGAAGTTGCAGACAGAACATCGAGACGCCCGCCGGTTGGGACGTGCGTGCGTGGTGCTTGCTGAGCGGGAGTGCGTGTGCGCGTATGCATACGACTCTTTACGGCGCCGCAATGGAATGCCGTATTCCGTCTGGACCTTTCTTTTTAGAAAAGCGATACTGCTCTTCTCAGCTCGTGAAACCCTCTACAGGCCTTGGGTCTCCAGCAAGGATGAGGCGCTAGCGTGATGGTGATAGTTTGTCTTTCTTTCTCTGAGCTCCTTCGCATTTTCTTTCGCTATGACGATGATATACTTTGTGATGAACAGGAAGCAACAATAATGCAGGACTGTTACCATTCTAGTCGCGTGATTTTGGGTTGGCTGTCCAACCTGTTCCAAATAAGAAATATCCTGGTGAAGGGAGTTTGGTATCGTGGCTTTTCCTTTCTCAGTCGGCACGGTAATATCTATTGTTCGTAGCATGGATGTGGAGAGCACATGTTTTTGTGCTGACCTCTGGGGAATACGCTGGCTTGCTCACGGTTGATGTACTGACCGCGGGGCTTGCTAGGAACGCGGCGAATCCACAGTCACTGGTGGCGGTTTTTGACCCTGGGCATAGCATCGCGAATTTGGGAAAGATTTAGAACTTCCTACAACTGACACTCGTCACCTAAGTTGGGGGAAAGCAGATACTTCAACAGCTATGCACATCATTCTCAACAAACAGTTTTGCATCTAAAATGCGCTAATTCGCCTCCAGTACGATATCCCATTCTGTCGTTGGTACCATCAGTCCTTATCTGGCTCAGGACTTCCTGATATAAGCCCCATAAGCATTATTATCAAAGAGGATCACCGTCGCCGTAGCCGGCAGCTCCGACTGCAGGAGCTCAACATCCATCCTCACCAACTGGGAGAAATCACTAGCCGGAAACGACGTATAATTATACGATTGTCCCACGACGCCCGAAGGGTCGTAGATGAGTTCCTTGACCTTCGTCGTCCCGTCCGTATGCAGTCCGGACATCTGGATCGTGCAGGTTATTGGTACCGCGACGGCGGCGCCGGTATCGCCGAGGCAGGCGTAGTAGATGGACCTCGGCTGGAAGTAAAGGATGGTGGAGTTGATGGGGTACCATGCCGGCTGGCCCTCGCCGGACTCAGCCTGCGTGGGTGTGCCGGTGACGATGCCGTCAGGTTCGCTGCCGCCTGAGAATGTCGCGCCGGTGACGGCGCCGGTGGTGTAGGCGAAGCCTCTGTAGTAGAGATAGCCTCCTGCCGTATCGTCGACGGGGAATAGCTCGGGTAGGAAAGCTTTCAGTTGTTGGTCGGAGCTGTCGTACTGGTGTGCGGTCAGCGCTATGCGCGTATCTGTGGGCAGTGTGCTGGACTTACCTTATCGACACTGTCCACGGTCTTGTATCCAGGCTTGTCGCCCGATGATGGGAGGGCAGTAGTTACGGCGGCGAGGGCAAGCAAGAAGGGCTTCATTTTGTGCAGCGTGGGTAGATTGTGCTTGACCGGTTGGAGTTGACTGGTCTCTGGGGTATGCGAGCAAAGCTCTAGGAAATAGTGAGGTTGGAGTTGGAAAGAGATTGTCGCGCTGGAGACCACAATTTATAGCAAGGCTTGCACCATGATGGTCGGTTAACTTGACTGAAAACCGATGCACTCCGTATGCACAGACCCATAATATCAGCGATATGCAGTGCAGCTTGACTGTGCATGCAGGTAGAGGATTTTTCGGGCTCGGTTGCGTTCCGTGATTGGACTCCTATCTCGTTATGGAGGTTTCGAAATGATTCAGGTAGCAGCACTTCTTCACGCTAGGCATGCAGACTCGGTGATAGTTTTGGTGGTACCTATAGCAAGCAGAATTAAGGTGGTGTCAATATCGCACATTGCTGATCGCAGCGAGGCCTTCCTTAATAGAGATCATTTCCAGCAACTATCTGACATACTCAACGTTGTCCTCAACTATGATAAGCAGACAGGAGCGTGAAATTGTCACAATCAACTTCAGTATTTTGATAAAGGATCAAAGATCAAAGATCAAAGAAATTCTTCCAAAGGCGTCAACAACCCGAGCAGTGTAGGTGCATGTAGTCTAGCCCACTCACACCAAAATCTTAGACTGGTGATGTATATTTTAGTCTATTGAATTTTGATCGACACGAACAGTATGCCTCTCGGTCAAATTTCCTTCGTTGAGTTTCAAAGCGGTTCTTTTGAGGGCCGCGAGCCGGCGAGAGTCGTCACCTGTACCACGCCTACATACGAGGTAGCTTAAGCGGAGACCAGTTACCGGGACAGCGCAACTCGTGTCGGCTTACGCACAAGGTACTGTATGCCTTGAGGGGTGACACCATATGATTGCGACTTCGGTTGGTCGATGCACGGGTTTGTGGTCTGGTAATGAGCTCCTGCTTGAGAAGCTTATCCCCTAAATACCCGCCACTCGTGCGCTTGCACAGGGCCAAAGATGTACAGCTGCTACTGTGGTATAGCACCGCCCATACCGTGTCAAAAGTTCGGAAATACCTGCCTTTTCTCTCGATCGTGGGAAAACCTTGACTTTGTTGAATAGGTGGTATTACCCAAGTTCACGCGATCGACGCCGCGACTAACAACTTAGCTGCATTTACATGCAATAGTTGCGCCAAATATTGTTCAGGGTAGAGTGCTTCGGTAACAAGCTTTTCTTCGATTCAAAGCCAAACTGAATTCTGAACTTCTAATCACGGGATCTGCAACAGGATACTTCCTCATTGGCATTGGAATTCGTCGGTGGAAGTTTCCGGACTGACGACTAGCATCCAGCGGGTCCGTTAGACAAGAATTTGTCGTCTTCACTCTTCGTGCAGCAGTGAAGCCTGACGATATGCAGCTCCGATCGAACCTCAGAGCCTTGTGCAGGCTGGGTGACATAGTCGTGGAACGCTTCGTTCATTAGGGTTTGCCCTCGAAGACAAACCCTTAGGGACCTCCACAAGACTACAAATCTTCTCCGCAAGCTAGCGGACTTGAAGCATTAGGACACGCTTACAGTACTGACGAGCCGCATCAGCTATGTGATGCAGGCAACCTCCCGAGCGGTTTGATGTGTCTTTGTGCTTCTACGCGAATCTCATATTCCGGCTGAACTTCGCCCATGCAGATCGACCTCGGCACTTGCAGTTGTTCTTCTACAGACGACATGCTCACGAAAAGCCATATCTAGGACTCTATAATAGAATCCAGGTTGAGTGTCGGATTTTTGTAGTTTGCACCTTAGGTCGCGACTCAGATGGAACGTCACTCAAATCGTCAAGATGTTCTGCGATAGATGGTGTCTGTATTCCCGCTACCGATGACCTTCTGTTAGCATGCAGGCCCTCTCTATTAGAAGTAACGCTCGTTTCAGCATGCACTGTGCTTTACCAAGATTATTTGCTACAGGATGCGACAATGTCCGTTTCATCTCTTCTCGGCGAGTTGTTGATTAGCAGAAGCACTAATAGCGCACGTGACTCCATCATATCCATTACCTCATGAAGGTATCCATTCCACCAAATCCACCAATGGGTCTTCGGGAAATCTCGTCTTCATCTCTATACATAGTGCAGTCCCTCGGCACTCAAAACGGTCAGCTACCTTGTTGCATATCACATGAGACTCAATACATTCTTGAAAATGACCCTCGTGTACAATCACCCGCGTCTCGGAGCAATAAAGGGAGTTTGTCCAACATCAGATTTGGTGCAGTTTAGAGCACTCCCATATGCCTCAATCCGTCAGCGCTTTGCAAGATCAGAATGTCTGGTACAATTACCTAGGCGGACGGCTCAGAAGGAATATTACTTTGATGCTACAAGACCCGGTTCATCGAGCATTCAGCCTTTTGGAAGGTATATAATCCGGCTCTTCGGCCCATGAGCACGCGTTATTCCCCGTTTCCTCTGCTTGGCAAACTTAGTCTTGAATATATTGGGAAACCTACCAGTGCATGATGGCGCACAAGCTGGGCTGATAAAGGCAATGCTATGTAGTGTCCACAGCGATGCAAAAGGGAATCAACTGCCAACGGAAGGACTTGAGGAGCAGGAACAGGACGAGGACTGCTTGCATTTGACGATAACTGCCCCGAAGAGTGTGACACCCAAAGGTATGTTACTTAACTCCTTCCGTGTAAGCGCGCATCTGTACAGCAGCTCGTAGCCGGCCCACTCAAGGGGGACCTTTTCAGCTTTACAGTCAGGGTACATAGAGATCAGTAAAACATCTCGTCAAACTACCTCACGTGGAGCTCTACATAGCCTACCCCGAGATTCATAACGAAGAATATCACACTGACTATCAATTCCCACTAGCAAGAGTACCCGTCTTAGTCTTCATTCATGGCGGCGCCTTCTTTCTCGGATCCAGTGACCGCCCGTATTACTCTCCAATCACATTCTGTTGTCAAGCACTTGCCGCTCGGAAGCCGCTGATATTCATATCAATCAACTATCGTCTTGGCGCTCTTGGGTTCTTCCACTATCCCTCCGCTCCAGATTTTGTACCCCCGAATAACGGCCTTCACGACCAGCTGCGGGCCTTTGAATGGATACACGCTAACATCAGCGGATTCGGCGGGGACCCAGAGAAGATGACTGCTATCGGGCAGTCTGCGGGTGCGGAGAGTTTGAGTCTTATTAACACAGGCGGATGGCGCAGTTTAGAATGGCCGCTCTATAAGAGGAGCATTCTGTTCTCTGGCACACCCGTGACTATGCCTGCGAAGACCCCCAACGAATATGAAGAGACATTCAGGTCCAACGCCGAGAAAGTAGGAATTCCCGTAAACGAGCGCTCGCCCAGGCAAATTGCTGAAGACATGATCAACGCCCCAGTATCCAAGATCAGGGATTTGGCTTTCGTTGGCGCACCGTGCTCGCAAACCGATCTTCTACCGTACGACAAGCCAAGCATACAACTTACTTACCACTCATCTCCACCGCCGTGGCTGGAGTCTCAGGTCGTCAGTTCGGCGACGTATGATGGTGGCATTTCCTACAACATGATCCACAACAATGAGTCGCGGAAGAAGCACGCTGCTTCGTTTACGAAAGTCGTCAAAGATGTCTTACAGGCTAGCAACACGGAAAGACTACTGCGACTCTATGAAGTTCGGGAGTCGGACGAGGATGACATCGCCTTGAGGAAAATCTGTCAGTTCGAAAGTGATGTCGGGTTCTTCTTTCCTTCAATGGCTTTGGCGCAAGCCGCTGTAGACCACCGAAGATCTTCCATCCACGATAAAGAGCCTACTCGTAATGACACCGCGCGCAATGAAATGGAAACGTACTATCAGATTTTCGATCTGGGCAACCCGTTTCCCGGTCCACTGCCTCGAGGCAAATTTGCAAACCACACTTGGGACATCGTAGCTTTGTTCGGCGCCTACGAGGATCACCCTAGCATGTCATCGTCTACCAAGTCAACAGTCCGCGCGTGGCGGGAGAAGATCATCAACTGTGTTTGTGACGGAACTGCGCCGTGGGAAGCTTGGACGCCAGAGAAGGGGGCGGCACTGATTGTGGCAAATGAAGGCGTGAAAGTTGAGGAGAGAGACGGGTACATGGGGAGGGAATATAGAAGGGGCTTACTGAAGGACATTGCGCAAAGTGAAGCGGGAGAGCGGGGAATGGACGTGCTCTGGCAAGAAGTCTGTCGGCGATGGTTGATGCAAGGAGAGTAGAATAGAGCAATGTCTCCAGGAGAGCTCGAGACCATCAAAAGGGAGCTTGCGCAACCATACGTTCAAGGGCATGGCGGAAAAGGCAGCATTACATCCAAATCACTCACTTGTCCGAAACAAGCTACCGCCGAAGCATTCCTCTGACCTGGTCCGAGCGAAGGTCGTCATCCTTTCCCAGGCTATCCTTGTCGACTTAAAACCCCTCCGATGAACAAGGATACCATTCAGTCCACCTATGAAGAAACACTTTGTGTGCGGTACTTGCGTGTGAAGAGCCAGGCAAGCGACATAAGTCGTGAGATAATCCTCCATTGCGTGATGTCCTGGGACACTTCACACACTGGGGATTGCCTCAACAGACTGAAGGCCTCTTGCGAGCAGATATTTTCTCCCGAAGCTAGCACAGCTGAAGCATCAGCACGCGCGATTACTGTACAATATGCATCAGCTTCGTGACATGAGCGATTCCCCGACTTCGAACTCCCAGATGACCTTCCCGGTTTCACAGATTATGCCACCGTATCTGGAGCTTGCTTCGCTATTTCCCAATACGTCAATGCGGTGACTGTCAAATAGCGTCTGCTAATTAAGACTGCCCTCACAACAAGATCACTTGCATGCTAGTGCCTAGCTTCTTCCATTCGTATCTCTATCAATGTGAGAGTCGCGCTTCAGAACCCTTCCTAGTGAAGATATTCGTGGCTTCGTGTTCCCGCTCGCTGCCAGACGAAGATGCTCCACAGTGTACTCGTGTAAAATATATTTCTAGATGATGGTATTCTCGATCTATAAAAGTGACGCAAGCCGCTCAGAGTAATCAGATCTTTACAACCGAACTTGAAAACGACCGAATCATTGTCGGGCTACATGCTCCGCTAGCTGTTAGCTGGACCGCCTAAGTCTAATCTTGACCATGCCCATCGTAATCGAGTTCTTAACCATCGTCGTCACCTTTGTCAGTTTCATCTGCATCATCTTTTCTCCCCATCACCTCATCTTCATCATCTAGCCACATCGCTTCTTCTTCCATTCATCCCACATTATGCAGAAAACCTGCACCAGCGCAGCTGGCCCGCAGATTGATCATTCGCACAAATCTCCTTCTGCATCTCAATACTACTAATGTGGACCAGGGCAACGCGATCAGCTTTAATACGGCCCCGTCACAGTCCCACATCTCCCTTGGGCCCACCAGAGTCTTATCCTTGAACGGCACGACTAACATGCTTCTGAGTGTGCCCGAGCATACCAGTAATGGGAAGCTGAATTCGCTGATTGTGGCACTCGTCCGCGCTGCACCAAAACAAATCTTCGGCCGAAAGTGAGCTGTAACCTGAACAGATCTATTGACGCAAGACTTTCCGAGATTGTAACGCAGTTATCGTGCTAGCAACATAATGACAAGCAGGGCAACCGATCACGCGTTATAACTTTTCTGCTGCAGAATCCTCTATTTCCGTATCCAGCTCCGCGCTCAACCAGGAATATGATCGGAAGCGGCGCCGCCTGTTACATATGGCGACTCGGAAAGACTTTCTACTTTCCAAGCATGCTAGTCTGAGCAACCACGGGCGTAAGGTGATGAAGAATTGTACGTTTGTAGGAACTCTTGATCAACTAAGACCGCAGCTCATTCGAACTGAGAGAAGCCTCGATGAACAGCGTCCGCTGGACGCGTTTTGAGAAGGGTGCCCAAAGTGTCATTGTCACCATACCGTGTCGCAAATAATCGCCATTGGTCATTTTATCTTCTTCATCGACCTCAATACCACCACCATCATATCCCTAGACCCTCTACCAGTACCGACGATGCTCATCACCATCTAAAACGCCCTCCTTCCTCGACTCTTCACTAACTCCATATCCCATCCCAAAGCTCCAAACTTCGACCGCCAACACGCACGAGAACAATATAAACACCAAAGTATAGCGAGACGTAGCAGGTTTGCTCCCGTACCAGCTGCAGTTGCATTCCAGATCATCTCTCGATCCAGATCATCTCCTATATTTATATGTCGCCCGTCGATTGGCTAGGTCTCTATGCAGATCTGCTCGTCGTCATTATATAGTGTCTACTTATTATCCTAGAGTTGGTAGAGAAGTGGGAAAGGGCGAGGGCTTGGTTGCTGTTAACTCTTGGCGTCGGGTCTTATTCATGTGCGTACCAGCCCTAGGGTTCACTTACGGCTTCCACTATTATATGCCGGGCGGATGGTATTGGTCTTATGCAAGGTGAAAGATATATCTAACATTGAATTCGATGTAAATGATAACTCTTCAAGTTACGACGTCGTGGGTTAACTTGGCACGACGGAGATGCGGAGTTTCAGTTAGCGAGCCACCTGCGTGGAGATGACAAGATTGAAGGTTGCATATCTGCGCAGGAGGTGGCCTGGACGTACTTTGCGTCAGCTTGACTTGAGCAGACTTGTTCGCATGCTTCTTGTAGCATTGTGGGTTTCTCTCGTTCTGCTGGGGTGCTTCGTTGTTGGAGTGAAAACGGTTCCATCCGTCAATGCGGTCTGTCAGCACCGCCACCTATTTAGTGTGTCTGAGAATGTTTTGATAAGCTCATGATCGTGCCAAAGACGGCCGAGGACATCAGAGACTTGTTCTTCTTTGTCACAGGGTTAAGCACCATAGGTAAGGCGCGACCCTTTAGCTTACAAAGCTGAAGCAGATACGCCGCGTCCCATTAGAGGCCTTTCATTCATCTACTCAATCACAAAAGAGCGGAGTCCTGGGCAAGCCAAATGACTATAACAAAAGACTTTTCGTACGCCGTCACTAGATGGTTGGCAGTGTAACCTGGGTTCCAAAATGACAGACAACTCATTCACAGTTCGCAATCCACTGTCCTTTGGCTCATTGCTCAGCATTTGTTCTCGCGGAAGCCGCCGCTGTCATCTTCAATGCCCTTGGCGCATCCTTCTTCGGCATGTACATTTCAACAAACTGCGAATAGTATCAGTAACAAAAACTTGGCAATAGTACTGAAGCAGATGAATGGTTCAAGGACAGCGCTGCATAAAGTCCTTATACGGTTTGCTGCGATGACCTACCTGTAAGAAAGGCGCAGAGTTGAACTCCTTGTCCTTGAACAGCTTATTTACCTCCTGCTTTGTCCTGATTTGGTAAGTCTTCGATTGTTTCGGATCAGCGCCGAATACGGAGACCAGCTCTCTGTATTTCCATGGTTGGATATCGTTGTAGGTCTACGCTTACATCAGTTCATGTCCAGAATCATGTCAATTACACAGTACATACAGCATCCATGCCATGAATGTATCTTTCGATCGTAAAGCCATCGTTGCAGATAACGAAACTAGGGATAGTCAGCTTAACCCCGTCTCACGGTCTCAGAGGCAGAGATCTCACATTATCGGATTAAGCTTGTTACGAATCTGCATTCATTAGCGTCCCTGATATGTCATAAGAAAAACATGGAGCTTCATACCATTGTACTTAGCTCCTGCGCCGTCAACTGGAAAGAGCCGTCACCGGTGAACAAGATTGTCCGCTTTAAACCCATCTCTTTCGCAGCCAACGCCGCACCTTGACAAGCGCCGGTAGCCCATCCAATACTACCCCATAGAACTTGACTGAGCGCCGTAACATCTTTCGGGAACCTCGTCTCCCAAATACCAAAGTTTGAAGTGCCCGTTTCCGTGACAACAACATCCTTCTCCTGGAGCCACTGCCCCATTCGAGGCCAGAACCAAGCATGCGTGATGGTCTCGTCGTCTGATTGGGTTTCCTCCTGAGGTATGGTATTACTCGGCTGGGGACCTTGCTCGATGTTCAGCTTTCCCAGTTTCTCGGTTACCTTCCGGAGTACACCATTCATGCGAACACCAGGGTATTCGGAGTATCTCACCCGGATATAGGTGGAGTGGAAGTCAATCGTGTTGAGTTGGCTCGTCCGGTAGGTGAAGCCTGCGGTGTTGAAATCGGATTTTATCGCGCCAACACTGAGGATGAGGTCGGAAGACTCTACCGCCTCTCGGACATCTGGATGTGACCCCTCGCCAGCATAGACGCCGCCGTACGTTGGCATGGTCTCATCTACGCCACCCTTCCCCATTGGTGCCACAAAGAAGGGTATGCCAGATTTTTCTATCAAGGCTCGGACTTCGCGGACGGCCTAGCCCTCGTCAGCATGGTTATACTCTTACGTGCGTGTGTGTAACAAGTACCCGATGTCTGACAGTGCACGCGTCAACCAAAATGACAGGCCTCTTAGCCTCCTGCAAGTACTTCAGAACAACACCCACAACATAGTCTTCCTTCTCCTGCTCGTTCGGCGGAAACTCCAAATCTATCGGCGTCTTCAGCCGCTCTCCCTCCACCTTCTTCTGCACCATGTCCGTCGGCAGAGTTATGTAGACTGGCCGGCTCTTCACGTAACATTCGCGGATCGCATTATCTATCAACATAGCGGCTTCGTGCGGATCGTTGAGCTTCGATACGGCGCAGGAGACTTGGTGGAAGATGTTGGCGAAGACGTTGAAGTCGCCATTGCCGAGAGTGTGGTGGAGGAGCATGCCACTGGCTTGGGACTTCGTGGAGGGAGTGCCGACTATGTGGACGACTGGAACGAATCTGGCGTACAGCGATCAGTTGATGAGACAGTTGAGGGGTACTGAAGTAGGAGAGGCGTACTCAGAGTATGCGCCAGCAATTGCGTTCAGCGCTGAGAGCTCGCCAACACCGAAGGTGGTTACCAGAGCTGCAATGCCTTTGACTCTTGCGTAGCCATCAGCAGCGTAGCCTGATGTGGTTGGAAGAACATGTCAGCCAAGCACTTGAAGGTTATTTTTAAGTTTACAAGATTTCTCTTAACGACCAACAATGAGCTCTGGGACAGTAGTCGTGACGCTCACTCTGAGCTCCATCTCTCCAAAGACGATGAAGGAGAACAAACATACCTGCATTGAGCTCATTGACGCTTCCAACCCAATGAAGTCCATGCTTCGGGATGTAGTCCAAAGCAACCAGATTGTAATCCCCTGGCACGCCGTGAACTGATCGGACTCCAACTTCGTACAGTCGCCGGAACAGATATTCCGCAACGTCGACGGGCTCCTTAAGCTCAGAGGTCCTTAGATCGGTAGCCATGATGTTTCACGGTGTTCGACCCCGCTGTCCGTACTTCGCTCAGCTAAGGTCGTCCATGCTTCGCCAGGACCCGAGCATTGATATAGCTGATGGCTGATAAACACGGGTGAGTATGACGTGACGTGGGGCACTGCGGGAGTGCCGGACGAGGAATACGGACGTAGCTTCGCAGTTACCGGCAGCCAAGGCATCATAAGTCGTGGGACACCTGTTAAGCACGGCGACGAAACTGTTGAGTGGTCGCCTCGTGATGGAGTACAGAATAGAAGGCAGGCAGACAGACTCGTTATCCCATTGTCCTAGGTTATAGCACCTTAGGTTTATACTGTCATAGAGAACGGGGGGCCGCCCGAGACTACGATTGTATCAGGACGAATAGATAGTACGTGGGGTATCTAGATTGAACGCCCACCCAAAAGATGGGGAACTAGAGTCTCTCCGATGGGTTGACAATATCAGCATACTATTCGTTGGAACGATTGGATATAAGAGCAGGACCAAATATCTGCAGTATGATATTGGAATTTGGTTCGCTTGAGTAACAGCATCGTACACTGTTGACCAGCAGTGGTGAAGGCGCTGAAAATCGAAGCTGAAGCCGAAAAACGTGAATCTCTGAGTTCGAGCCCAGGCTGGTATAGTAAAAGGAGCATATAGCACCCCACGCTGCAATGGATGCTCTTACCACACTTCATCACACAATCGTAATGCATACTTGGGAAAGATAGTTCCAATCCACTTTTCATCAATCATCAGCATGAGCCAGCCAGGCGCAGCTCTCATCACTGCCAGCCCTCTGATCCGTGTCTAAATCAGGATATACTCCCCTTCCTCCCCACTCCTATCAACCATTGCAGCTCTCCACCTAAACCCCGATCTCTCCCTCTCCCTCCGTGCCTCCACTGCCCGTCCCCTTCCTCCAGCATACCCCTCCAAAGCATCAACCTCCCACGGATCCCATCCCCTCTCATCACCACTCGCCTCGTCTGCCTGCTTCCAAACCCTCTCAAGAACTTCCAAGCCCCTCAGGTTATTCCCGAACCCGCTCTCCGCCCAAATACCTCTACATCTCGCTCGTACCACAGCCCTCTGCTCGGACGTCACGCACTCAGTCCCGATGATGAACAGCGGCCACAGCAGGAACTTGTTCATCGGACTGGTTTCCGGAACGTGCTGCTCCATACGACTCAATGCGGCGTTCACGAGAGTTTGGAAGTTTAGGTTGGAAGAGGGCAGGGACGGGTGAGCGAGGCGGGTTATGTAGAGTAGCGCGGCGGTGTGGAATGTGCGGGAGATGTAGAGGCTATCTGGAAGTGTTGGGGATGCGAACGGAGAATTACAGGAGGCGGGGCTTGAGTGGAAGTAGGAAGGGGAGGGGAAGAACGGAGAGGAGACGGATGAGTCCCATAATTCAAGTTGCCGGCGGATGTCGTGCCATTCGTGCCAAAACTCAGTGCGAGAGTTGTTCCCGCCATGGGCGGAGCTAGTGCGTGAAGAGGCGGACGACATCGGCCTCCAGCCGTTGCCGTCCAGGCTGTAGTAATCAAGATTGGGCATGGTTCTGGCCTGTCGGGAATGGTCCGCTGACCTCGTCGTACCTTGAGTAGATTGGTCTCGAACAGCTTTGTCCTGGCTGAGCATATTCAACCGGCCAAGGCGAGCAATGATCTTGAATAGTCCGCTATCGCATCCGCAGAACTGTTCCAAGTTGCCAGGATCGGCAGCTTGATCCATCACATCGAGCGAGTCGCTGCGTATCTCTGTCTCACGGTCGTTGACGGTAGACGTCATGACGTCGAACCAGGAGAAGAACATTTCGACCCAGCAGGTGAACGCTGTACGGTGGGCTGCTCTGCGCATACGTAGCAGTTTCTGCACGCCTGCCAGGAGCGTCTTGAAATTTGAGAGGCCACTGTCGCAGACGTGGAACAGGCAGAGGATGAGGAGGGTTACGAGTACTGAATCGTCTTGGGTGAGTGTTGGATCGCTAAGTTGGAGGTTGAGCTGCTTGATAGAGGTTGTCTTATAGTATGACTCTTCAGAAGTCTGGCCGTCGACTTCGGACGTAACCTGTTCTGCTGATTGATCCAGGGTAAGACCAGCTTGACGGCCTGATCGAAAGGTACTCTCCAATCGCCTCATCCGCGAATTGTTCATCGCCAATGCTGCAATGGCATTCTGTAGAGCCTCGTTTCTCAACGCTAGATTCAGCACATACATGCGGTATGGGTTTGATGGTCCGTCGAATGCAACGAGAAAAGGACAAATTGCCTTCTCGTAGTAATCGAGCAGGTAGTGTATCCGAGGAGGAAGAAATTGGAAGTTGAGATCGTAAAACAGGGACTGTGTCGAAGTCATTACTGTTTCGAAGCGGCTGTCAAGCACTCTTCCAGCTTGGGCACCTAATTCAGAAGCTGTTCGCTGCGTGCAATCTGAATTCGCGTCGATGTCCTCAATCTCAGGCCTCGGATCCGAAGTACTGGCGGTCTCCAGATCTTTAAACCTGACGGGTGACTGAATCAGACCCGTATAATCCACGCAAGGAAGAGCAACATCTGGTTCGTTTCTCTTATGCGTCGTGGGTGAAGCAGGATAAAAGGGGGCCCCACCCATCGTATTCAATGGTAAGAGATCCTCCAACGGGAGGAGCTGTTCAGAACCCAGTAGCATATGCGAAAATGGGTCAATGAACGTTGCTGCATTGGATACCAGGAAGTCCTCCATGGACGCGTAGTCTCCAGGTCCACAGGAATCCGGGGAGTCAATCAGCGGAGATATAGGACTTTCATCCGACGACGTTGATATGAGCGTATCCAACCTTTGGAGAAGTCGTGGCCGCAAGGAACTAACTGGACTCGGCAAAGGCCAAGAAGCATGAGATCCACCGTATGGCCCAGCTCGCGGCGAGAGAGTTGGCTTGGCGTAGGTATGAGGCACGGAGAGTATGGGTGTGGGAAGACATGTATCGCTAGACATCGGTGGGCAGTCTGAATTCACCCGTGCTGGTCCCGTTACTCCGGGTGCAGTGCTGGTACCCTTCACATTATGCCCAATGCTCCCACTGGAACTTTTATGTGCGGAAGCATGATTGGAAGGCATTCGCTTTCTTTTGGCGCTTGTTGGACTACGCAGTTGAGGCTCTGCATCACTCTTGACAGGCAGTGACAGTCCCCTCAGCTTGCCCCTACTCGCAACGCCAAGTCCCCACGTCAACGTGGTTTTATAGCCTTTGCAATCTTTGCCTTGATCGATGCACAGCATACAATAGGGTCGACTCCTGTCGCACTTCAAATCCCATTTCTGACAGCAGAAGCAATCCTCTTTGGCACCGCTTGCACTGACTCGCCTGGTGCGGCGTCCTAGCGTTGTGCTGGTCCGGCGACGAGGAAGTGTAGTAGTTTCCAGGACAGGCGCGCAAGGGGACGACATGATGGGCTTGATGACGGTTTTGATGGTTCTTCTTTTGTCTCTTTTGTTTCCCGCAACCTTCAGTAATAGTTGCTGAGAGGAGTAGTCTGCTTCTTTATAGACACAGCGTGTCACAAGGTGTTTCGGATATTACGTAAATGGTACATTGGTAGCCAGACAATTTTCTGGCCCTGTATTTTGAGTGCGGAGTGATTGTTTATTAAAAGCAAAGTGCACACTGCGGCAGCGTGAGTGTATCGAGATAGCTGCACCATGATTGATAACGATCAAAGATATCGATTTTCGTTTTCCATATCCTTTGAGCCACGCTATCATGGACAAAGGTAAACGATCCTTCACGGCGGTTCATGCATAGCAACGGTTACATCGACCTCCCAGGGTCTCTGATGCATCTCCGTGGACGAGTTATCGGTCGCAGAGATTTGGCAAGCCATCAGCGTTCTTTGTGCGAGTTCTTCCAATCAGTGTCCTACCTCGGTAGGTATGAGAGAGAGCAAAATATGCGAGCCGGTCGTTGTTGGTGTGGAGGGGTCGAAGAGCCCCTCCCATGGTCCTGAGTCCAGCCAATGATTACTCTTGCGGACCTTCGGCCAGAAACTAAGAATTGACATGGTGCCCACCATGCCCCGGTTGATGAGGTGGCATGGAAGGCTGCATGGAAGGTCTGTCGAATGAAAATGAAACAGAGCAGATCCTAAAGTCGCTAAGATTCAAGCCCGGGGTAAGAGTTGCGTGGATGTCGCATGACTAGTTCACATGATAAGCATGCGTCACGTGCACCGTAGGAACAGGATGAAAGTTCCACTCATACCGATACACCAAAGATCTGACAATAAGTTCTACATACAGATAAAGCCTTGGGAAAGGCCGGCGTTGCGTATGTTCCAAATTTGTTCTAATGCGAAATGGCGTGCCCTTGTGCGCCGGCGCTTGCAATGCCACGCCCGTAATTGCAAAAATGCTCCAAAACGACCCCCGACAAATGCGATGACCGGTGCATCAGGTTCCAAACAGTATATACGGATAAGAAGTAAGACCGTCCGCAGTGTTGGACGGAGTATGTTAGAGACCAGTGAGGACAATGCACATGCGAGCAATACTGGATACCGGATCCAAGGAAGATGTTTTCCTGGCAAACGGTCATTGAACCAAGCTGACAACCAACGCCGGTCCCGTATGCAGATATTGTACTATATCACATATGGTATGCTGAGTACTGGTCATCGCGGTGCCGCCCGTCTAACGGTTAGGCGCCCGAAGTAGTAAAGTCGTTGCCACGTTATGTACGAAGGGAACAGTAATCGGCCGTGAAAGATCAATATTTTGCGCAGATTTCCGGGAGGTTTGATGACAGTTATGTTAGCAGCTATCGACGAGAGAGTTCTTCGGCCATGCGTAATCCGTGCTTGCCCTGTTCTCTCGTTAGCCTCTCGTACAGTTAAGTAGAGCAGCAAACGGTACGCACCAATGAGTCTTGTTAGGATTTAGGTATGCTTTCGGATGCTGGCTGATATACTGCGTAGTTGGGTAATCTGGCGGATCACAAGTCACGAGTACATTGTCCGGATCCTGGTATATCCTTATGTAGTCAATCCTCATTGTGGCCGGCAGCAGCGCCGATATCGCGGGTAGGTTTATCGCAGAGAACCCGTTGCTCATGCCAAAATTCACAATAAGAGACAATGGTTCCTGTGGAACTGGACGCTGACCAATGTTGCCGTTGGGTCCGATTGACCGGCCATCGAGCAGCCACGTAGGAGCATCGCCAATAAACCATTGGACGTACCCGGTGTCGCCAGGGGAGTACTCGAGACCGTACTTCTGGTAGGCCTTGCCGTCATACCAGTCGTTGTTCAGGTTTGAAAGGCCGGAGAAGGCTTGTTGGAAGACGCCTCCTCTGTAAGCGTTCATTGCCGTAATATGAGGGTCATAGACCTCCACAAAGTCTAGCCATGGTTAGCACCTTTCACGGCGCCGTTGGCGAGCCAGATCAGAAATGCTCACCGTAATTTGGTGAGTACCAGATATCAAAAGGCGCGAACTGCGCACTCTGAGAACCCATGCCAATGGATTGGCCGTCCAAAACTCCCACACTCGCTTCCAGAACATCCATCTCAGGTGCGCTCCTCGATTTTCCTCGATTCGGATGATCTTCTGTGCTACACGTACAGGCGGGCAGCTTCATGCCGGGCAAAAAGCTCAATCCATCTCCTGAGCTTTGATTTGCTGTTATCCCCGCGTCGCATTTATCCCAGTATGAGTATGGCCACATCCCATCTGTTGTTGCTGCATATCCCGGCCTCCCAAGGTTTCCCATCATCCAGAAACCCGGCCAGAAGCCTACTGTGTCGCCTCTACCAGGTAATGACATGCTTGCTTCGACATAGCCACCTTTGTAACAGAGCTTGTTCCATGACTGTAGCATTCCAGACCGGTAATTGAGGCCATGGTTCTGATATGCGTCGAACTTGATATTCAGGGTGCCATTGCCTGTCGAAATCGCGTCCGGATCGTACCACTTCATCGTAGTTAGCTACATGTTGACTTGCGTGTTTCTTCGTGAAAGTACCTCGAGATCCTGGGTCACCCCATACCAAATGTCCACCCCTTGATAATACGGGTCATCACCATCATAAAATGTCCGTCCGTCCTTGTTAAACTCATCTGAAAACTGCAAGGTTTCAGCATTTGCCACTACCAAACTGTCGGGATTCCATACCACTAAAATTTGCTTTGAACCATCACGCGCTTTCCGTGACATTGCAGACTGTGGTGTATCTGGGTCTATGAGACCCGTCCGGATGTTCTTCAATAGAGGCACAGGACCCACGTCTATACACATCGGGTTTGTTTTACAGGGATCAACAGGCATAAATTTTTGGACGAAGGTCCTGCAGGCGAAGTCAGCACCTCCTGCTCTCACCAGCCCCAGGCTCGAGTTCCATGTGGTCCATACATGATTGGATATGCGATGAACAAAGCAAGCAGCCCAAGCGTGAGTATTGCCAATCCTCCTATGTTGACCACGCCGCGCGTGGTGAATACATTGCAATCCCTATCATCCTTCCCGCTAGGATCCGGATTGTGTAGGTAGTCGTCCTTTTCCACATCCTCCGGATATAACAGCAAGCCAGCTGACGGTTGTATGTTGTATTTCTCCGATACCGTCTGAGTATTCAAGCCCTCCTCATCACTCCCTGTTCTTGATGGGGACCTCGAATCATCGAATGGGGAGTCAAAAGGACCCATGAGGCTATTTCGACTGCCGGCGTAGTCAGAGCTCATACTCGTTCTTCTGGAAGAGAAGCCTGATGGGTTGGGCGAGGTTTCGCGGGATACGGCCGGAGACTCTTCATCTCGAAACCGTCGTGTTCGCGATGTCTTCGGTGGTAACAACAATTCGGTTGATTCAGCAGGCATTTGGTAGAACGCATTGCCGGCTGGCCGCTGCCGTGTTGAGCCGGCCGTGTGGCTTCGAGATGTTAAAGATCTTGCTGATGATCGTCTCGAAGCGATAGGTCGACCGGATGCGGACGCATTGTCTTGGAAAGGGTCCTGAGTTCCAGAGTTGAGACGAATGTGTGGAGCGCCTCGCGGCGGGGCGGTCGTCCCCATCTGATCCATTTTCCTGTGTATGCGCTGCCGCCTATGTCTTCAACGTTACGCTACCATAAAGGGCTCAGGGCTTTGGGCGCTGCCCAAGCTCAGGGAGTAAGAAGCGCGCCGCTCGATGTCCTAAGGATCCAGAAATCTGCCTGTTCTGCTCATGGGAAATAGCAAGCTCCGTAGTCGATCAAGATCTCTATGAGATGAGCTGTGAGCCCTAACTTGAAACTTTCGTTTGTTCGGAAACGACAGGATTTCAAGGGAAGGTCGTGGACGTGCGCTTCAACTGAAGGATGAGACGGTACGTTGAAACTCGGGAAAACAATGTAACTGAAGCGACTTCGCGTTATCTGTGGGCAGTGATTGTAGTTTTGCGTTTATCTGCTGGATTCGTGCATGGTGTGTGCTATGGTGATGGTCGCTTGGGCATGGCCCCCTGCCCGTGCAAGTCAGGCCGTCCCTGACTAAGGCGCAAAAGGAGGCCGAGCGGGAAGCGGCTGGTCCCACTAGGTTACCGAAGGTATTCTTGGAATCTCACATCCCTCAACTCGACCAAAGCGCCTCTCGTCGCATTCTGCACCTCCAACGTGCCTCCTCTAGCTTTGAACATGATTCATCGAAATCATTGTGGTTTTCTGTAGTATGTTGAAGCAAAGTCATGAAGACTAGGGACCACTTTCTTTTCTGTTTGTTAAGGTAACATCCGGCATGCAGCTAAGATGTCCGGATCCGTGGGGGCTTGCCGGTTGACATGTGCGTTATTGCTCGCCCCTCACAAAAATAAACAGACCATATTCACCCAGAAAGCGGCCGGTGAATCGCTATTACTGAAGAAGAATCGTGGCATAGCTTTCGTGCTTCGCTTTTGTGTTCGAGAATCGTATCATCAATCGTTTCCACCGTCATTACGCGTTCAGTGAGGTTTCGCAAAAGTCGCGGTGTCGCGTAACAAACAATAAACAAATCCCCCTGCAAGTACAGCCATCATGGTGGTTGCACCCCACTCCTGCTCGTCCGAGGTTGTAGAGATGCATGGTGTGCAGGAACTCTTGTCCGAGCGCGAGTGGACCTTCTAGGTTATCAAATCTCGTATCCCCACAACTGGATCGAACCTGGCATATGATTCTACAGATGGCTCAGAAACAAGAAGCGAAGCGTGATGTAAGATCAAACACAAAATTCTCTTTCACTTGACCACGGACGAGGCGTTATTCACCAAGACGTTGAAGAATATAATTCCACTTTGCTTCACTTCTGTGCGTTGTTTGAAGACCGCTCTCAGCTAACAGTTCCGACTTTCGTGGCAAGGAAGGAGCATGCAATGAGTCCATTCAGGAGTACGTTCAGTTAGAAAGTGTAACTTCACAAGCTGCAAGTGGCCGTCTGTGATTTCATTCTGGCATGTGCTTTCCTTTTCCCGAAACAGGTGCCGTTCCTAGGTGACCTGATATGCGGCATTGTTGCCTGCGTGCACACTGCACAGCAATGTAGTCGGGAGGCCCCCAAAAAATCTTCTCCATCTGGTCAGTTAAGATACCGTCCGGTGAAAGCATGGACGCTGGGAGCGACTCCAAGCAGCCAAGCCACCAGGTATCGAAACGAGCTTGTCGAATTTTGCCAACCGGTCCCTGAAGACGCACCTCTTGAGCCTGGAACTGATGTCAAACCGTAAACCAATTTATGAAGGACCATGTAGCCGAAGTACATCCGTGATGTGGAGTTCGAAAACGAGTATCAAATGAAAGGTCAAGGGAAATTTCACCACGGGGCCCTCAGTAACCCGAGGTAACTGCAATTCCGCCTCTTAGTACGGTCCGAAGAGGTTTAGGCAGGACGGGGCTTAAGTTCTAGCATCTGAGCGCCAGGAGTCCGCCAGCAGTACCAACGCGCAGCCCATAGGCATCTGAGCACCATTGTTCATTTCCACTCTGGATTTGCACGACGTTAGGCACGTTAATACTACCGAAGACGATCATCGAACTTCCGTTGCTAGTCGGAAACTTATTTCGGTGTTTGAGGCGATGGCAATATGTGTACCGGACAATTTAGTCTTCTAACTACCTCAAGCCGGGAGATAAACTCTCGATGAAGAATGTGGCAGCTTCTAAGCTGCCTCTTTGTCATCATGGATGTGCCCAACCCCTGGCAAGTCCTTACATTTCGGCCTTGCGAGAGCGGAAATGGTCTTCGAAAAGAGCTTGATGAGGTAGTCCGAATGGTCGAAGTACTTTGAATATGCTGAGTAGCACTTTCAACTCGACCATGCAAGAGACAAACTAGGCACTGGTATCCCAGGTCTGCTGTTAACTCTTGGCTTTACATTTCGCTGCCGTGTAACGGAGGCGAAGCGGGGAGGCTTCCCGGAAAACCAACCCCAGCGGCAAGAGTTCCAAACCCTGTGAAGAGGCCCAACGCTGTCAAAGAGGGCAAAAACTGTGAAAAATGTCCAATGCTGTCAAAACGTCCAAACGCTGTCAAGAGATCCAACCCTGTCAAGAGTCTCAAAACGCTGTCATGAGTGCCAAAAGCTCTTAAGAGGCCCTGTTGCTGTACAGAGTCTTCAACACCGTCAACGGTCCTGAAGCTAACGCTGTCATAGATAAAGCAGGATTTGACTTCTGCATTTTATTGATGATTGAACTCAGTCCACTCAACTGATGAATATGCCTGTCAGGTGTCCTGGTCATGGCGAGAAATCGGTTGTACACGCTTCTCCATTTCGAAACAGTAGCGATGGCGATGAATAACATCGCTGAAGATATACATGACGGTTGTTACCATAGACAGAATCTCAGCCTTTGGTAGAAGACGCAGCTAACCCCGAAAGTCGCCTCTCTGCAGATTAGTGCGTGATCAGAAAATAACGTCGCAATCGTGGCGGGCATCTCCCCTTTAGGAACGATCTAGAATCTGTGCTGTTGAGTGCAACTACGCTGTATATGCGCTGCACCACAGTCCGCATCGAGATCGGGCCAGCAACCAGGTACTTCTACACCATCGCATGCGAACATCCCAGAGTAGGGATATAGCACGACTTCGGGTGGCCTGTACGTGTTTGAGCTCCCGGAGAGTCACAGGAAGCATAGACCTTCGTCTGGGCGAACAATAGCCAAGACTTGGACTCCTCCGAACCTCTACGTTGTCACGGCAAAGATGAATGGGCCTCCGGGACGATGACAAACAGAAAAGCCCAAGCAGGAGCGTTTATCAAACTGTGGAGGGTGGTCGTTTTACTCTACACTGGACTCTGGGTCTAAAGGAGTTATACAAAACATGATATTTCCGTTACAATGACGCGGCAAGAGGGCGGAGAGCTTCGTGCTTCTCTATCGATGTATGCCGTATCCAACTTTCTCCGTCTTCCAAGCCTGGTGAACGTGTTCACTCCACAGCAGCTTCATCCGTTCCTCACCTTTCTTCATTTCTGAATATTTCACATCTCCCCCTTCTCCATTTCCTCTTCCTGGCCCTTCTCGTTATCCTCGTTCTCCCTTCCCAAAATCCCATGCCCATGTCTCCGCTTGTCACCACCATCGTCACCATCCCACCTCCCCTTCTTATCCATATTGCTCATCGGACCCCGCTTGACCATCAAGCTCATGACTTCGTACAGTGTGTCTGCTGCAGCCATGGTGGTGTGCTCGGCGTTGGTGTCGTATGCTGGGGCGACTTCGACGATGTCGGCTGCGATCTGATTGCGAAGTGGTTTAGTAAGGGCACACAAAGGGGAGAAGGCGTTCAGGATGGTGGGAGGGAGGAGACAGAAGTGGTGGGAGGAGAAGAGAGAAATCTTACAAGATTAATGCCCTCAAGGCCGCGGATGATGGTGCGGAGCTCGCGGGTGGACCAGCCGCCGGTTTCGGGGGTGCCTGTAGCGGGTGCGACTATGCAATAAAGTCAGCGGAGCGGCAATTTCGCTTATGTTGAAGACGCTGTGGGGCCCGAGATGGACGGTAAAGGCAGGAAGAGTGAGAAAGATATACTCACAAGCCGGATCCAACGTATCAATGTCAATACTAAGATAAACCGGCCTCTCCGTGCCCACACGATCCCTAATTCTCTTGATGATCCCGTGCATGCCAATGGTATCAATCTCCCTTGCTTCTACGATCTCGAAGCCACAGTAGCCATCGTTGTCGTAGTCGGAGAGACCGGAAAGAGTCGTGCGGATACCGGCGTGAATATTGCTGTCATTCGCGAGGAGGCCTTCTTGTGAGGCATGGTAGAAGTAGGTGCCGTGGTTGATGGAGGCTTGCTTGGTGGGGGCTCCGCCGAAGACTTTGGGTTTCCATGTGTCACTGAAAAGAGGGAGTAGTTAGTAGGTCTGAATGTTTAATTGAAAAGTATCTTGGAGGGCAGAAGATTTGTGGCGGCTTACAGATGGCTATCGAAGTGAATGACGCTGACGGGACCGTATTCCCGATTGATGCTCCTGAGCAAAGGAAGCGTGATCGTGTGATCACCGCCTAACGTGATGACTCTTGGTAGGGTCAGTCCCTTCTTCGACCAGCCTTTCTTCTTTGCATCCGTCGCTGGTCTTCTCGAAAGGATGGAATGGTGTCCTTCCTCGATCTGCTTGATCGCCCAAGCATTGTCGTACCTGCCATCAATCACACAGTCATCAGCCGTGCCCTTCACATCGTATCCAATCCGCCCAGCTACAGCTGCCCTGCTTTCGATTGGAGGGAAAGAGGGGTGGGAATCTGGATCCTTACGAAGTAACAGGAATATCCCCGCAATCAATCACTTTTGCCCAGCTATTGAACGGGTTCGCATCTAGCGGGACATTGTATCCGCCACTGAAGCCCAACTTGCGTGAGCCTTTTTGCACTCCCAACAGGGAGCCCATACGTAAGCGTGCGGACGTACTAGAGGTTGAGGCGACGAGAACCTTGTCTGATCCCGCTTGGTCCGAAGCGGGCACCTGGACGGTAGGAAGTTCCCGTGTCGAAGGGGGCGCCTGGAGTAGCATGTGAGTGTTGATTCTATCAGGAAGCTTCAATGGGAAGGAAGACGCGGGATACGGTAGCCTGCTGGAGCTGGGGAGGAGGGAAACTGCATGAGCGGGTGGAGGCATACCGATGAATGCAATATCATACTTCACGTCCTCACTCGCCAGACATGGATGATACTGGAGTCTCCCAAAGGTCGATATGCCGGAAAAGACGGAATCGGCCTAATCCGCAGGAAGAATGATCAGCGAACGTTTTCAAATGATGAGAAAGTATATGTATGTATGTAGCCGATGACAAGACATATTGACAGACAGCTGACAGACGTATGCCGTGAAAGAGGGGAGAGGTAGGTTTTGTGTTACCTGTGTACCACCATCACCTGGCAGGGAATTGTACCATAAGCCCTTGTGCGGTCCTTCAATGGGTTCCTGGTGGGCGTGATCGCCGTGGGCTGTTACGGCAGCTGTTAGGCAGGTTATGCCTAGCAGAGTCTTCAACATCTTGGTGGGCGCTGTCGGACGTGAAGCCTTTCAATTGATAGACCAGTGGTAGGGGGTAAGAGGAAAAAAGTCAATACAGAGGAGGAACGAAAAAGTTCTTGAGGCTACTGGATTTTGAGCTGTGCGGGCCATGACGATGACAGCCAGGGCAAGCAAACATAGCATGCCCTGCTTGACACCGGTCCCGTGTCATGTCTATTCTGCTGGCGCCGGCGCCGCAAACTTCTTTTACCTAAGAATTGAAAGGCAAACTAGCAATCAAGCTGCCGCCAGCCGCCGAGCAATTGGTTGATTACTTTGGATGCTGAGCAAGATGTACCTGGTAGCTCTAATGCAGCGGGGCATAGTATGGAAACTACCCCGCGAGAGCCGTACCTAGTACCCAGGAACGCCAGTTAGTGGCGGGCAAACATCCCATCGGCTGCGGGCCCGGCGTTGAACAAATTAGTACAGATCTCTGTGATGTTAAGTAATTATTAGACTGTCCCTTATCGCACACAACCCGCGTCCTTGGAAATGCAATCATCTGATGCTTTCCCTTTGGTGTGGTTGCGCTTTGGGTAGCCGGCGTACACAGTACAACTCACCTAAGTCCCGAAATCGGATGAAAGCCCTCTATCTCCTCGCTCCTCGCTTCTGGTACCTTACGCATATCGCGGCTGTTATAGCCAAGGTTATGCAGTCCAGAACTACTTCGCAAACTCCGCGGCACCGGTAGAGATGCACTTGAGTTTGCACTTGAAACTCAATTGCCATGGCGCTCTGCTGTACTGTAGCTCGGTCTTGATGACGAAGCCGACTTACATCGTAGTGTCGGCTAAGTGTGATGGGGCTTGCCGTGTATCACAACCTTAGCGTGGGGAGGGGTAGCGCGTGGCCGCATGTGCTTGATGCTTGACTCCTGTCAGAAAATGGTAGGACAAACGATGATACATAAAGGTGGTTGACGCGCAGATTTGGGGGCGTTCATGCTGTGGAACGTTGCACAGATATGGCATCCACACACGGTGTTACGTCGAATGTGATGAACAACACGGATGCGTTTAACAAATGATAATTGAGGTATTTGGGATGTCCGCGCTTCGACAGCGTCGGTGATTATACACCTGATACTTGGCTGCTCTCCCTTCGTAGAGATGTTGGCAGCGCGGATTGCGCTTGATATGTCATCCAGTCCGCTCTCCATTGTTGAAAGCCGTTCAAAGCAAGTAGCTGCATGGATGAGTAGATATTCTACAAGAAACCTTACGCGAAGTGTTTGCTCTGACATCGACAGCCAACGACTCTCTTCTGCCTGCCGCAAATTCTGAGGTTGTTAAGGTTGACGCATGCAGATTCCCTCGTTGTTGAATGCGGTCAACAAATCAAGCCAGCGAAAGGAGCGGAACATTGCATGTTGTTCTGCGGACCATTGGCTGGGCCCAGGGAGTTTGCTGCATAGAAGCGATGAGGGTACTGGGAAACGAGCTCAAAAAACTCCTAAGCTGGGCATGCAGAAATCCGCGGTCTTTTTAACTTGAAGTTTTGTTGATACTGAATAATAATGAAGAAAGGTAGATAGACAGTAGTTGCCCGGCGACATCGGTCGTACCATCAGTGCGTCAAACAGCAATGTGCCTTGACTAATGGTACTAGGTAAATACTTGGCGGGGTTTTATCTCTCCAACTAAGACGGCCAAGGAGATCCATGGCCATCCAAGATGATGGAGGAGTGCCAGAGGGGAGAGGATGAGGTGTGATTTGTTGCTGCCACGGCTGCTTATCTGCAGCCGGCGTGATGATACAAGATTGCCGATATCGCGACCGTTTCCACATACAGTAATGCTCAAGGCACGCATCACTGCCTTGTGCGACGCCGTCTACGCAACGTCTGCCGTTTCGAAAACATAGAATGCTTACCCTGTAGTTATGATAGGTCTATTGTTAATAGGAGAATGTAATTCTGACTCAAGTCCACCCCGTTTGAAGTCAACAGAACCGGATATCAGCCACCCGTAGTCCAGCCAAGTCTTCGAGTATTTGAAAAGCACTTCAGGGGGTAGTCCAGACCTAGTTGGCATGTCCTACATCAAAGGCAAGTTCAACCTAGTCAGAATCCTGCAACATGATATCCTCGGGTAGAAGAAGAACCGCTGGTTTTAAGTGCAAGCCCCCGAGAAACGCTAGACCAGGTCTGGGGAGCGGCACGGAAAGCGTGCCCCCCAGGGTAAAGGTTGAGATCCTTTCGCAAGCACCTTCCGGTCAACATGCGCTTCTCGATCGTGGACGGGATCCTCTCTGGCATCTGCGCTTCAGTTCACGCATCCATTACTCGCACCCTGCTGCCACGCGGAGTGTGATGGGGGAGGCCTCGCTTGCTGATCTGTCTATCCAATGGTGTGGCCATGTCATCTGGACGTCTTCGTGGGCGCAGCCTTAGCCTTGGTGGTTTCGCAGTAATCTTCCGCGACGGCTCGTCTCAGTTAGTGAGTGGTGGGCTGCATATCAGTTGTGGATCCTTTCAAAGGAAGGCCCTGCTCAACCAGACCCTATCCTCGGTGGTATTTACCTACCTGTCGCTTTGCGTTTTGCTCTTCTTCGCGTGCTGCAACTGCTACCTATTTGCGCGTATACTGTAAGCAGGCTTCAGTAACGCTCGTCTCCGTTGCCTCGTACTTTGGGCGGAACATTTCTACTCTTCATCTTCTTTGCCTTCCGCACTTCCGAGTACAAAGCTTTCATTACTGGCGAGCCGTACCCGAGCCTCCTCAGTGAACCGAGTGTCTTGTGCATATACTTATCTGGGAAAGAGTATGGAGAAAGAAGACTTTCAATGGGAACAACCAGGGGAAGACAGGAAAAGCATTGATGAACAGTTCAAACAACGTATCTCAGTCATCACCGAGGACGGTGAAGAGGTCAATGCATCCGGACATCGAGACCAGTTAAAACGGCACTACAGCTTGCTGGGAATATGCGGTCTTGCTTTGACAATCGATAATGCATGGATTGCTTTGGGCGGATCCATATCTGTCGCCATCTGTGAGTATTATAGACGCTCGGACGAGAAGGATCACAACTCAAGATCTTGTAGACAACGGCGGACCGCCTGGTATTCTCTATGAATTTTTAACAGCTTGCTTTTACTATGGTTTTATCGGCGCATCAATTGCAGAGGTATGCTTTCCCCTCTAGTCAACATGCATCACAAAGTTCGCCATGTATAGCGATGAAACTTACCAGTCCATTGCTTGCAGCTCGCCTCCGCGATACCCTCAGCTGGTGGTGTCTATCACTGGGCTTCAGTCACCCCCGGTCGACGCTATGGGCGTGTCCTCGGCTTCTTCACCGGGTCCTTGAACTTCTTCGGCTGGATATTCGACCTGGCCTCCATCGTCAATATCACTGCCAGCGTGGCCGTCCAAATGTATGGCGTCTTCCATCCCGACTTCAGCATCCAACCATGGCACGTCTTCGTAGCACACCTACTCATTAGCTGGTTCGGGGCCCTTTTCGTTGTGTTCTTCAACCGTCTCATACCAACGGTGCAAAAGGTTGGCATTACACTGGTTCTGGCAGGAGGACTCGTCACTATTATTGTTGTCGCGGCAATGCCAAAGCAGCACGCTAGCACCTCGTTTGTCTGGAGGGACTGGAACAATGGAAGCGGCTGGAGCAGCGGAGTAGCGTTCCTTACCGGCGTGCTGAACGGCGCTTTCACCATCGGCACGCCAGACTCCATCACACACATCGCGGAGGAGCTTCCCAACCCACGCACAGACATGCCCAAAGCCATTGCGGCCCAGCTTATCCTAGGTTGCGTCACGGCATTTTGCTTCGCCGTTGCCATCCTGTATGCCATTTCGGATCTTGACGCGGTCCTCAACTCCAACGGATCCTTCCCTCTCGCCGCAGTCTATGCTCAGGCGACAGGCAACAAGGGTGGCACATTCGGTCTTCTCCTCATCATCTTCCTGTCGCTCATGATCTGCGTCATCGGCACCTACTTAACCGTCGGCCGCCTCTGGTGGGCTCTCGCAAGAGACAACGCAACGCCGTTCTCCGGGCTCTTCAGCAACGTCAACGAAAGCCTTAGTTGCCCGGTTCCGGCGACGCTCCTGTGCGCTTTGCTCTGCACCGGACTGGGCGCCATCCCACTCGGCAGCAAAACAGCGTTCAGCGATTTGGTTGGTTCCTTCATCATCCTCACGACTACTTCTTATGCATGCGCTATCCTTCCGCATATGCTTACCCGGAGAGCAAACGTCCCGCGCGGGCCGTTCTGGATGGGCTCTGTGGGCTACTTCATCAATGGAGTGGCAGTGCTCCTGATCATTTTCTTCAATATCATGTTTTGTTTTCGTAAGTTGTCATTCCGCGCTTGGAATCCATGCCTCTTGCACTATTCTCTGATACTGACGTTTTGCTTCGTAGCCTACGTTTACCCCACAGACGCCACGACAATGAACTACAACAGCGTGATCCTCGTCGGCGTCGTCGTCCTCACCGCGGCGTGGTGGTTCATCCATGGATGGCGGAAATACCCAGGTCCTGCTTTATCGGGGTTATACATCGATGGCGTGGCTCCAAAGACGAAGAATTGATTTTTGGGTTACATTTTGGAGGGAAGCAGTGAGGCACATAAACCCTTGCTTCTTTGAGGGAAGCAATGGGTACATTAGAAGTTGGATACTAACACGAGTTGGGATGTTTTGGGTTTCCGTTGCACAGCGCGGTGGGCGTGGTGTGAGCGTTGCTTTATATTTTTACGTTACACGGCGGTGGTCGGAAGCTTATTTCAACGGCGCCTTTTTGGGATACCCAGGAATCAGATTTTACGTACACATTACGGCAGGTTTGACATTTGGGCTAGTTGCGATGAAGTAAATACCTCCGTAGTGCTGAGCTTGACCAAGTGGAGTGAGTTTTAGTTACCTAACGAGTACCTAATGAATAGTGAGTGACCCACGGGAGACGTGCTGGAAGCGGATGGTATTAGGTAAGTGAAAGGAGATCTACCTAGCGGGACTTCAGAACTAGAGAACTCTGTTGCAAATTGGATCTGTCTTGGTGAATGGGCAAAGTATCGCTTGGTTGATTGTCCGAAATCTATCTCGTCGTGACCGGGCGTGGTACTGTACCACATCACACTTGAAGACTTGAATGTTCCGTTGCACAGAATTCATTGGTTCGTGAGCTTTGCTGCTACGTACATATTTTATGGAATGGATCCGAAATGAAACTCGATGAAGCTTAGGAATTTCACTGATCCGCATCTCTGGAAGAGCAGCTCATTCACCCCATCTCCGCTTTCCCTTCAGTGTCTGACCTACCATGCGTCTACTATTATGCTGTTTAGATCTCTCGCTGCTGCCATCCTCCTGATTCAGCTCTGATTTCACGTTGCCTATCCAGCACCTTACTTTCGAGAAAGAACAAAGACGGAAGAAGAGCGAGTACTGTATGTTCCAACATAACTTTTAACGCTCAACTTCCCATTGCGTGTTACCCTGATATCCGTCTTTTTTTAAACCCACCAACCCGTACCGCGCCCCTTTCTTGGAACAGCCCATTTCAACATGCCCTGATCTGGCGATCCTTGATTATGGATCCATCATGCCCAAACGACCCCGACAAACTAAACAACCAAGCAACAAGCCGTTTCTCTCTCCTTGCATGCACCAGTGCTTACCCACTTCTCAACCTCAACCAACACCCCCTTCCCCCCTACGGCAAACACGGACGTACCATTTTAAGCGCTGGCACCTTCCCTCTTACGGCCTGCACCACCTGCGGTTCGTAAACTGCGCCGCAGATTGCGTTCAATAGCGAGCTGACGGCCTAGCATCTGGTCGGGCTCAAGCGATGATGAACGACATATTGTATTCCGTTAGCAGACGTAGGGCGCTAAGGTCGACCTCCTTCTACATACGAAAACGCGTCGTTTGGAGGACGCTTTCTTCCCTGGTTATACTGCCGGTGAGACAAAGACGCTCTAGTTAACGGTAGCAGCAGCAGCAGCAGCAGCAGCAGCAGCAATAGTGCCGTTCTAGTATTCGGCTGTTGAACGCCTGCGCATCGAAAGTCCTCGCCGAATCAACTGCCCCACTTTCATGTCTGACGAAGCGGTAAGTAGCTGCAGAAGCGTGCGTGCGTTGAGGTGGGGTCTGTCTGTATCTTTACGCGTCCGTTTTGCGGTGCGGTAAGAGCCGTAGCAATATTGAAATCTCGTGCTTTTGCTGCACACAAGGGGTAGATTGGATGCACACAAGGGTAGGTTCGATGCGCACAAGGATATATGATAGGGCGAATGGGTTATTTCTGAAATGGGGAGGGAGGGTTGGTGGGATTGGGGAATAGACTTCTTTGTCTTGGCAAAGGTTGTCGAGGCGAAAGTACTTTGCGCGAAATTCCATCTAGTGGGATCCCCCCAAAGTCCTACAAGGTTAGGGGACATTGCCGATAATTAGAGACATCGTAATGATTTTACAGGCTCCTCGACCAGTGACAGTGTTACATCTTGGTTGCATGCTTTAGCTTGACTATGCTGTGCTTACCTTGCCCGCTTCCCTTTCTCGAAGACCTTGAGCAACTTCTCACTCTGGTAGCCAAGCCTGGAAGGTTGGAGACGAGGTCATTGTGGCTTCTTCTGCAATCTTAAATTCCTTCACTGAGCTTCGTCTACGTGCTTATGCTTGACTTTGTCGGGCTCTTCTCAAGTAGAGTGTGAAACCGGCGTAGACCAAAACAAAGAAAAACTGCGAAGTATCGTTAAAACAGAGATTAGGCGTTTTGGAAAGATACGGAGGCTGCTTTGGATTGTCTCTATCGCGAAGCTGCTTAAATTTGCCAGACCCATCTTTGATTGGTGTCTATCACGGACTTTCGCTACGCTTGCAGCGGCTATCTTTCATTTACCGCTATCAAACATTTCTTATTGAGGTCAGATCTGGAGTCATTGACTCCTGACGGAAAGCCGAAGATAAAACGTCCACAATTCGTACCCGGATGATCTTGGCTGCTGCTGATACGGCATCATACCAGTCGCACGAGTGACTTAGAGACGAAGTGCATCAACAGGAAATTGATGCAGGTTACGCCGCTGTTCGTGCTAGGAGTTGATCAGGCGAAGGCGGTGAACGGAGCACGCCGTCCAAACCAGCCGGGTCCAGCGATGTCCTCTATAGCCAGACAGCAAAGGGTGCCGCTGCACGAACCAGACAGCAAGCAAGCAAGCATCCGTGAGAAGGTCGAAACGTGGACGTAGCAGTAGTTTGGATACAGACAGGACGATGAGATGAGCAGAAGGTAGATTGTGCGGAATACAGGCGTTCGGGAACCGGAACTTGTTGAGTCAAATAACCCGTATGGACGAAGGAGGGTAAGGAGAGGCGTGACGCAGCGTTGGCGCCCAGCGGAAACGGGCCTAAAGGGACGGAAGGGTTGGTTTCCACTCCAACTGGCCTCTCTTTGTTCTTCGCCTTCTCCGCCCAGTGCTGCGTCCACCCTCCACCTCTCCGGTATTGTCTCTTCCTTGCCCTTCCCTCTTTCCAATGCCCTCCCCATTCACGTCTCCACCGCCGCCGCCCTAACACCCACAACTCTCCCTCCTTTTCCCTTCTTGTCTACCCCCACAACCCAGTACTCCACCCTGCTCCTGCCCAACTCCACTCTAAACACCCTCACCTCTCCACTACTCGTAGCATTCTTCACCGCATCGATGACATCCTTGTACTGCCCCCTCGGATCGAACTCTTTCGTGCTCAGCGTCGAGATATCTCCTTTGGCGTTTATCAGGGATTGGAACTGTTCTGTTTGTACAGGCGGTTAGCAGGAACGATTAGTCGGGAATGGTCAATGTAGGGAGGTAGAACAGTGCACAGTGTCGATGCTACTTAGAGTAGATGAGTTCCCCCGCAAGGAAGAAGGGCAAACGGAAGGGAAAGGGAAAGGGGAAGGGGAAAGGACAGAATAGCAAACGCACCCTCATCCGGCAGCTCCTCCCCCTCCCAGTTCAAGCTCACAGGCTCAAAGGGCTCATCCGCTTCTGAGGTGTAGTATGCGTCGACCTGCTGCAGCGTTTGTGGGACATCTGTATCCACAGCTTTTGTACTTGGTGGCTTCGGGGCTGAAGATTGGGATGTGCTGCTCACGCCCGTGTCTTGGTTCGCTTTGTCGAGGAAGGCGGCGTAGTCTTCGTCTGTGGCCATATTGTTAATGGGTCGCTGTGCGGGACGGTGGATTCGGAGCGGTAGGCTGGTGATTGTGTGGTTCAATGCTCTAGGAGAGATGGCACCGTGGACTGGGTTGCGATGTAGTAATCGTGTAGAGGCACGGTGCTTGAGGAAGCGGCGTGTGAACATGGGAGAATGTACTTGGTGGTTTGTCACGCGTTCTTGTTGGAAGAACCGCCATGCTGTGACGTCAGTTTGCAGTGTTTGGTCACTCTGTTATGTAGATTGGAATGCTGTTCTATACAGGATGCCATCGTATCGTCACTTTCCTTGAAAGACAGCACACGCCTCGTCCTCCAGGCAAGCCCACATGGAAGACATCGTGTATTGCGGCCGATGAATACGGCGGAAAAGCTGCTACATGAGCACAGGTATGTGTATTGTAGAGAAAACGCTAATCTAGCAGAACAACGCAGAGTGGCCAGCCCTATGCAGGAGCTTGGAGATCCTTCTTGAGCACACCCAGATACTGCCTCTTCTCCGCCGGGGTCTGGAAAGCACCGTGACCGAACTTCGACGACGTATCGATCCATTTGAGATCGACCTTCTCCAAAGCTCTTCTGCTCGTGTGCGTGAACATAGATTTCCGTAGCGTCATTATCCGTTTCTTGACACCTGGGACCGAGCCCTTTAGCAAGACGAAGTCGTTCTTGACCTCGCCGTATCGGACGAAGCCACCGAGCCTGAAGATGATTAGCAATGAGTCGTAAGCCGTATGCAGCATACTTACGGTGTGATTGTCTTCTTCGAGACGTCAAACTCAGTCGACGCATTGCCCGCATCATCGCCCTTGCCAATTCGATACACCTTGTGGTTGACAGACGTACGATGGTGGTAACCCATCTGACCAGCGCGGGCAACAGTCCACTGGACGTGAGACGGATGCCAGGCGCCGATACAAGCAACCTTCCTCAAACCCTTGTGCGTCTTTCTCGGTAGCTTCTTCGTACCCCATCTGCTTGTAACGCCCTGGTATCCGTGCCCCTTGGTGACCGCAATGCAGTCAATGACCTCATCTTGTTCGAAGATTGAACCAATCTCAACTGGTTTCTCGAATAGCCCTTGCGCGAAGTCGACCTTGTCGGCGACGCTGCCGCCATTGACCTGGATCTCCATCAAGTGCGCCTTCTTCTGCTTGAGTGGTGTCTTGCTGATTTGGGTGTGGGCGAGGACACGGACAACGGTGCAGTACTTCTTGATCCTCTCAAGTTCGCGTGTGATGGGTTGGCCGCTGTTCTCCGAGTGCTTCTTGGCGTATTTAGTGAAGGCCTTCTTCTTGCTTTTGTACCAGTTCTTGTAGAAGCGTCGCTTGACTTCGTCGCTCAAGTGTTCGGCCCAGACAGTTGTGAGTGATCGCAGACCGCGGGGAGTCTCAATGTAGCCGACAAGACCAACAACGATCATCTAAGCTGAAAGTGAGCTTCGAATCGCCAAGTTATTTCCTGGATGACCATACCGGTGGTGTCTCAATCACGGTGACTGCCTCCACAATTTCCTTCTTATGCATCTTCGCACCTGGCCTGTCCAAGTCGCGGACAATTGTAGTCATGCCGGCCTTGTAGCCCATTGCGGCAGTGAGATGGACAGGCTTCTTCGGGTCATCTTTAGGGAAGCTCTTGACCTTGCCTCTGTGCCTCGATGCCCTCTATCGTATGATTAGCCTTTGATTTCAACCTCTTCTCATATGGCGCGCATAGGACGAACTTTGCGGGGCAAGAAGGCGAGCGAGCCTGCATGCCGAATTAGTGGAAGAACAGAACACAGAGAATTAGATGCTTTACCATGCCGCGGTGCTTCAAACTTCCTGTGAGACATCGCTGCTGCTCGAATAGATGTTGCTACTGTCGACTTAACAGTTATCGGCCGTCACTTATTTCGATGTGCGGGTTCGCTTGACCTGTTTGCGCTAGACCGTAAGAGGTTGGCTACCAGCGGGCGGAAAGCGCCAAGCGAGGGTTTGAATTGAGTAGCCCTATTTCGCTGCCCTCCCTCCTGCAAGCCGGAAAGCTAAACTACGTCAGGCAAGGCATCTCGAACGGAACGCAGATTGGGAGGCAGACAAACTTGGTCGTACTTACTACCTAGACATGGCACTTTGAATTCCTATCATCATATAATACAGGGGACAGCCAGCGACTCTGATCATAATGCGATGGATAGATAAGCTTAACGGCGGCAACTCAGGTGTGTCCCGGTTCTAATGATGCCTTGCCTGATGTATGATGCCCTGGTGTTCTACGAAACAATTGGTAGATCTACCAATCTGCCCTCTTACTGTGCTGCTCTGCATAACCGCAAATCCTTTCGTATAGTATTCAGACAAATCAACCCCCGTCATGCCACGTCTTTTGGCCTACAAGTTCAGATTGCAAGAGTTGATGGGTACAAATACTGCCTGACGGGGCGTTGCAAGGCTCGCAAAAGCTGTTACAACCCTGAATAGATCTCCAGAATTCACTAGCATCTCTCAAGCTGCCATGGTATCGCCGTGTCTCTCAGATAGCCTCCAGTTTCTCTTCCGCTCTACGACTTCCTCTATTGGCGAGTTGTAGTACGACTCCCCTGTATGAACGCATTCTCGAAACTTGCTGGTGTTGTCCGTTCACAACTGCTCCTAGTCAATGTTTGCAGACTAGACGAACATCTCGATGTGTAAAACTTGACCGCCATTAATACCAAAATGGTGTGACGCAAGACCGAAAGCAACATCGACCCACGGATGCCCGGTTACAGAAGTCTTCAGCTCGAAGGAAGGCCTCAATATGTTCATCTAGGCTTCTGCACAAAGTGTGTACTGTTGAGAGCTTTGTAGCAACGCTTCGTTAGGCTACTTTTTTGACTGTATCTCCAGGTGCCGACGATGTGCATCCGTAACTGGCGACGGGGACCCCAGGTAGGTGCTTACGACGTCATTCACCAGCCTCCTCTTAGGATGGCACTCCTCGTGGGCGGGCCTACTCCCGGAATAAGCGTTGCCGGGATAAGTGTGCACTTTCATTGAGTCGATCTTGTCCCTCAGTTCATTAGCACTGATGTGGATGTCCAAAGGTGATGCCGGTAAAGGCCAGAAACCGATGCTGCGTAGTCCCAGTACTAGTGACCCGAATGACATTATGCTGCAATCCTCCTTTTTGTAAGACCCCTTGAGTGTGCATTCCAATCCTTCTTGACCACAGTCAGTGTAACGGGAACAATGGCGGATAACAGAGCCGATTATAGATTGGCGGCGATCCAGTATGCTTTCTGAAGTAATTAATGGTCAGCGGAACGGATATGGCGTATTACTGAGGTATGGGTATACGATTCCACATGAAGCGCAAGCTTTCCGACTGCAACAGGAATATGTGGAAGGAAATAACGACATTTAAAACTCGAAGTGATTCGCACTTGTGTGTCAATGCTGGTGAACGACTCCTTTCGCGTAAATTGAGGATGGGTTCAGTGATTTGCGAGATTAGCTTACCGATTATAGCTGGCGGGTAATCGCCGTGAAGATATTTGTCGTCGGCAGTCATGAATCTTCCGCGATCGTCCGTTTTGCTGGTAACTACCAGAGACTTGGCTGCTACCTCGAATATCGCGGTGTAGCCGAACGTGTAACCAATCAACAGCCATCTCTCATAACCCGTAGTCCCAGCCAGTACTTTGAGGTTTTCCGTGACCCAATAGCCCAACCAGGGCTTTACTAGTTTGACGGTATCATACTTGTCACACAGGATAGCTATATTATCTAGCTGTTCGAAAGTGACGGTATTCGGAATGCTAGACAATTGCAGGTGAGCGATCCGCAGCAGCAGTACAAGGGCATCCGCGTTGTCGTCGGTCAAGTTCACTTGTCTGGTCTCTGACTCCTTGAAACCGCTGGTTGGATTTAGCATAGCATCCCAAACGGGACTAGCTAGACTCAGCGCAGCACTAAAGGCTTGAACAGTCTTCTGGCTGCCGTCTTCGTATTGTATGAGAATGTAGAGATCGTGCCGTTGTGCCAGGGTAATTGTACTACTGCTGCTGTCGAGCAGCACCATGGTTGAAGGAGGTTGAAGGAGGCTGAAGTGCGGGTTACGCGACTCTTTAAGTTTCTTTCATGCCGTAGAGCTCTGTTCTAGTACTATGATAGGCGGAGCGGCGTGTTTGTGAAGTCACAGAGGGAACGTGAACAGGGAGCGAAATGCTGGTAGAGTTTGTAGGTTGAAATACATAAGGACCGTTAATAGCGGCCACTGCATGTGAGAAGGCGAGAAGGGGCCCAGCAGTGCTCGAAAACAGTTGAGACGGGCAAACGTATTACGATCAACTACTCCAACGATCAGTTGGGGGTTGTGGCTGATTTAAACCCTTACCTCAGCGCATTCACCCTTCTCAACGTGTCAACTTATAGAGAGGGAGTACTCCAGTCGTTGATGTGCAAGATGTTGCGGCGTTACCATTCACAATTTGAGTGCAAGAGACCATGAGTTTGCGTTAGTGGGGGTGGGGTTTCGACCCAATCCGAGGACGGTAGGGCTTTCAGAGGTACTTCGTATCAGCGGTAATAATTCTTGTTAGACGCCTGCGTATATCATAGCACGCCAGCCAACTACACCCGTAAGTCTCATCACGCTAGGAACTATTACCCTTGATACGAAGTACCTTACCACTCTTACTCACTACTGGTTTGTACCAATGGCGGGTTCACGAATTAGTACAGAGCGCTCGCTCGTTACCGCTCACCGTCCTTGCTACTGATCGCAGTCCGATCACCGCCAATAATGCAATATCTCTGGCAGGAGTGACAACAACTACGATACCAGTTGGAATAAAGAGATGTTGTGAAATTTGATTTTGGAGAACGGAAAGTTAGTCGCCCATTTTCGAGGTGTCGAGGCCACACTATACTGTTATATTCCACTCATAGGCCGGTTTCGCAGTTCTGCGCTTGCTCACGCCTCCTTCCCTTGAACCATCATGAAATTTCCGTCCACCAAGAGCTGTTCCTAGAGAAGCTCAGATAGTCCCAGTTGCTTGATGGTTGCCGTCTGCAATCTCGCCAGTGCTCCATTGTATTCCCCTCAGTGGTAGGTTTGTGTGCTGTCGACTCATGGCCATAAGAGATAGGCATCCTATGTCTACGCTATTGGTGTCGAAAGTATCACCGCCTTTTACAGAGTAATCTCTGATTCATTTCAGACGCTCAAAGATGGCTCGAATCCTACTTCTTTGACTGGGTCTCGAGATGGAGACGATGTGCATCTGTGAGTGGCGAGATTGACTTCCGGCAGGCTTATTCGATGTTGCACATTAGGTCAACCTTTGGATGACAGTTTCTATGGCCAGAACTTGTACCGGCTACAACGTAGCCCTGAAACTTAGCCGGATATATGTGGACCGTGAGTGTTTTGAGCTGCTCTACCAGTTCACTGACGCTGGATTGAATTTTGGAAGCTGACGTCTGCGGAGGCCAGAGGCCCATGCTACGCAATCCCGTTAGTAAGGAGCTGAAGGAGATGAAGCTGCACTCCTCCTGGTTTTCACAATGCTTGCAGGGGCAACCGAAGTCGGGTTTTGAGGTGTCGATGTATCTGTAAATTTGTACGATGACAAAACCGATCAAACCTTGACGTCTCTCAAGAATGGTCTCTAGATGTCCGATATGTTAGCGCAACGATGTCTGTGATAGCGTAATACGCCCGTAAAGCCCATAGGATTGACGATGTGTTCAGTATATTCACCACATACGGTCTGAGATGCGGTGAAGTTAGGATCAAAACACACGGCCCATCCCCAATGCAGAGCTTAGATTGGTGCTGTTGTATAGCTTGAATACAACTTACCGATAATGCCCGTAGGATAACTGCCTTCAAGATGTTGCCCATCAGCGGTCAAGAATTGTCCTTTGTCGGCAACTTTGCATTCTAGTACCAAGGATTTGGCTGTCGTCTCGAATTCCTCCGTGAGACCAAATGTGTATGCAACGAACAAGAGCCTCTCATAACCTCTTGTTCCAGCAAGTTTCTTCATTGTTGGCGTGAACCAGGTGCTCAACCAAGGCCGGACCAGCGTAACAGTATCATACTTGTCGCATAGAATCGCCAGCTGATCCAACTGCTCAAATGCCAACACAGTGGGGACCCGAGAATTCTGCAGGTGAGCGATACGTAACAGTAGAAGAAGAGCTTCAGCATTGTCCTCCAAGAGCTCGATGACCTTAGCCTCAGACTCTCGAAAGGCGCTGGTTGGATTGAGCATCGCGTCCCACACGGGGCTCGCCAAGCTCATCACTGCCTCGGAGACTTGGAAGAATTTGAAACAGCCATCAGCACCTAGCGCGCGAATACAGAGGTCGTGTCTAGGGGCGAGGGTAATCGTGTCGTTGATTCTAAACTCGTCCATGGCGAGACAATGTTAACACGCTGAAAGACGCGAGCCGTGGGTGAAGTTGGGGTTGGCGGTGCGATCGATCGGCTGTGGATGGGAGAGTGAGGAAGACGGAGACAAGTAGCAAGATGCCGGGGCGACTTTTTATGTCACAGAACGACAGGGGGTCTCATCAGTCGTGGCAAAGTGAAATGCAAACCGCAAGTGAGAGTGAAAGCAAATCCAGACATCTTTCTAAGGTGAAAGTTGCCAATCACACCTCCATAATTAGCATAACAAGCAAGCTTAGTGCACTTAGTTTGGAGAGGCACTGACGAATTACCAAATGATGGTTTCTTCACTCAGCCTGTAAGTGATAACGCTGCGATCCCGTGGCGACGGTTCAGAGGGTGCGGTCAAAGGACGTTGAAGTTGGACAGATCAAATAGTACAGAATCCTGCACATACAAACAACGCTTGAAAGCCCAACAAACTAGACTCGATCTCAGAGACGCTCTGGTAGTCCTTCAATAAGCTAAAGTTTCCGCTCTTTAGCGTGTGTCCTTCTTTTGCACTTAGCCCTCCGTGAGAGAAGAAGGCTATTCGACGCCCGCAGTTCAATCAACGGCCAACTTAACGTGTTCCCGGCCGTCAACAAGCTTCTCGTCTGGCTTTGAGGTGAATACAGGAGGCTTTTGGCACACTAAGTGTCTGCACATATGAAGGGACATGCCGGCGTTCCGCCGCAAGTGGCGATATCCGGGGTTTTCGTGGATTATTGTTCCAGCAGCATGCCAGGTAGTGCAGCAGCTCAGTTCGGTACTTCCAAAATCACTTTTTCGACTGCGTCTCGATGTGCCTCCGATGTGCATCCGTCACCGGCGAGGACGAAGACCCGTAAATCTCGTTGATAGCACCAAGCAGCGCCATCTTTGGATGGCAGATCGTGTGTGTGTGTCTTTTCGATGAATATAAGTTTGCGTCCATGCTCCGAATCTTATCCTTCAACTCATTGGCGCTCATGTGAACTTGTGACGCCGATGTAGGCAGGGGCCAAAACCCAATCCTACGCAGTTCAATCGCAAACGATCCGAAGGAATTGATGCTACATTCTTCGTTGTCGGGGGAATATTTGCAGGTGTGCAGCCGAAGGCCGGCTTGAAGGGGTCGACGTATCTAGCGCATTGCTGGATGGTGGATTCGATCAGAGAGCGGCGCCTTGAAATGATGCACTCTGTTTCCGATGACAGAGGTTAGCAATTGCCACGTGGATCGCTGCTAGCCTACGATATTGGCGAAATAAGGCAAGGTTGAAGAGGCTAGGGGGACAAGCTCACCCATTATGTCCGCAATGTAGTTATCGCTAACGTACTGTCCATCTTCGTTGAAGCACATTCCTCCCGCATCCGTCCGTAACGCGAAAACGAGGTGATGTGCCGTCTTCTCAAACATTTCTTTCATGCCAAAGGTATATGCGATGAACAACCATCCTTCGTTACCAGGAATCAGCGCCAGGTTCTCGACGTCGTCAGACAACCACTCTTTGAGCCATGGGCGCACGAGCGTGAGCGTGAGCGTGTCGTACTTGTCGCATAGAACGGCCAACTTGTACAATTGTGTGAAACTGAGGCGCTCAGGTATTTTGAGGTGTTGGAGGTGAGCGATGCGAAGTAGCGTCATCAGTGCCTCTGGGTTGTCATTACTGAAATCCACTTCTTTGCTTTCGACTTCAGAGAACGAGTGGCTAGGGTTGAGCATAGCGTCCCACACCGGACTAGCCATGCTCATTGCCGCACTGGACGCGAGGACTGATCGCTCGGTGCCATCGTCTAAGACCAGTCGGAGGCGGAGATCGTGTCTTGCTGTAAGTACTGTCGTGCCGGTGTCGTAGGTCTCAGTCATCAGAGCTTGATGATACGGTGCAGATATTGATAACGGGTAAGAGCTGGCGTAGGCGAAGACTGAGAAGCGGGTGAGCTTGAGATTGAGATTAGGTAGATAAAGGCCGCGCAGAGGTTCTGGTGATTTCTATGCCACGTTCAGAGTGACTTCACATATGCCAACAAGCTTCGCTGTTCATACTCGCACCGGATGTTCTGGCAAACACGTTGAGACGTATGACTTTTGATACGGTTTGACGTCCAATGCGCTTTTGATGCAAATGTATTTCGCTAGTTGAGTATCTTTTGCTGTTGCTCTCCAGGGAGGCGGGCTTCATCGTAGGCGTGCATCAGACGCCATTTTCAGGATCAGTCTTTGAGCAGATGGGTTTGCTGGATACTGGTGTCACGATGTCTCACTTCAGGTTCATTAAGACTGAATACAAATCTGGTGAGTAGATGTCTTTTATTTTCAGTCTGCGAATCAGTATGTGAAGGAAGACGTGCAGCAATCAGTGCGCAAGTAACTGGAGTTTTGCCGGCAGTCTTGAGTTTTCCATTCTCTATGGCCCCCCTCAAACAAGGTGGAAGCCCTAGAGGGTCAGACTCGAATACGAATGTACTGCACCAAGGAAATGCACACCAGTGACCTTACGGACTGTAATTGACTCCATCGTATTTCTTTGCTATGTACCCATTCTCCGAATCTCTCGACACAACTTCCACTGCTCCCACCCACCCTCCTCACTTTCCAAATGGACAATCAACTACTCATCTAGCGCCCGTACGCCCACCTCCTGTTCACAAAGTCATGATTCATGATGGTCGTCGTAATAAAGATCTAGGCCGTGAGCACGTCAAGCACTCAAGATCGCCACTCCACAGACAAAACAACGTGGGTATCAAAGTAGCGCAGCTCCGCCGTCTGGTGAAGAACCTCAATGGATCAACAGCATATTAGCTTTTTCATGCAGGCGTTATTACCTCAGAAAGCTCCGACTGGCTTGTACGCACGTGGTAACACCACGATATTTCAAGTTTAGGAGACTCTAGGTACGGTCATACTTCCCGATATAGGCTCGTCTTAACTGTGCAAGGAAATCGATCCGTAGCTCCAGACTGTTCACCCGCGGTTTGGTTCGTCAGGTAAGGTACATGACTCGAACACGAGCGGGCTGCGGTCCAGCTGAGTACGGCGGGGAGGGCCGTTCCCCGCCTGGGCTCCGGTCCAGTTAGGGACGGCGGGCAAGGCCGCCCCCCCGGCGTACATGTACGTAGCTCAATGCGCACACAAACCCTCGTGTTGCAGGTATGTACGCTATCAGTAATAGAACAACCCGTCTCGCTACACGGCACTCCCAGCCATAGACTGCCGGCTGCACATAACAATGTAGGTCTTCTCCACGTCGCTAGTAGATGGTGTATAGGGGTGGTGGTGATGTTGTTGCTGCCAAATGCTGTAAGTATCTCATGGACACGGCCAGCGCTTCTGTGACTAGCTTGAGGGAAGCCGCCATGGTGCCATCTAGTCCCGCCAGCCGAGCAAGTCGACAACGCTTCTGTACGCCATGGCTTGGCGATCGCGGACGCTTCTGCAGCACTCATCCTTTGTTAAACCACCAGCGCCTGTAGACCAGGGATCATAGCTACCACCTCTTGTTCTGGCCCCATCTCCTCATTTTCTGGAGGATCATGGCCGGCCTCGACCCGAAGAGGCTTTGGATGAAGTCTCCCGATTGTCAACTTGTTACGTTCCCAGTGAAATATATAAAGCTCGTTAACTCCAAGACTGCGGCTCCCCAGCAATAAGTTGTCAAGCGAAAGCCATTCAACATATCGTTTCCGCCATAACAAACAAAGATGCAATTGGCATTTGTGCTATCTATCCTTCTCCTCTCGTCTCATGCTGGCGCCAGTCTTCAGTATGCTGCCAGTACAAACAACTGCGATACGTACACCGGCGATGGCACTGCCGTCTACTGCTGTAGTGGTGACTGCCTTGATGGTACCAGCATATTCACAGCTGGTCAATGTCAACACTGGCTTGATTTCTGCCTTGACGTGGAAGGAGGGCCCCCGGTTTGCGCTAATAGCCAGCAGCTAGTCGGTGGATCTTACAGTGAGGTTGCTTCCGGAGACGGTGGTTGCTGGTTTTGGTGCCAGTGGTCAAGGCATGACTGGACCTGGTCTTGTTGCGACTGCCCTTCAGGCTACGTCAACGTGCTTGGAGGCGCCTGCCAAGGGGACTACTACGCCTACCCATGCGTCGGATGCTCTGGCCAGGGCGAATTGCTTGCTGGCGATGGGGCCAGTGGTTACAACTGCACGAGTCAACCATGGGCTTGTCAGATGCTCGATTCGAACAATAAACTCATAGGGGGTTTATCTCTTGGACTCAGCTTTCTTGGAGCTTTATGCCCTTTTGGAGCTAACTCAGTCTCGTCCGGGTTTGAGGCTGTATCTACGCTCTACAACGACGTTGTCAGTGCTATGAATTCTGTCCAGGCGCAAGGCAACCAGGGAGGAATCAACGGTCCCGCAATCAGTCTTTCGGGAGCTGTTGTTAGTACATTTTCAAGCCTCCTTCTCGGTGCAGCTGTGGCACTCGGTGTAGGCACGTCATTGCCCGTTAGCGCCCTAGCAACGACAATCTATGAAGGGGCATGTCTTGCCGATGCGGCTCTGTCAGCAGCCTTGACTGCTGCCGAGCAGTATGCTAATTCAGATCCGAACTGTCACCCAAACTCCAAACGGACAATCAGCGAGGAGCATTCGTTCGAGGGAGCTGAAACGACCTGGGCACACCCTCTTGTAAAGCGGCAAAACAACACATACAACCCCTGCATGGACCTCCTAAGCTACTACCCAGTCAATCTTACAGTCCCAGCAACTATACTAGACGATTGCCTTACGACGGCACAGTACGGTCCCCTTGGTACCCTGAGTCAAGGGGTTGCCAATACTACGCTTGCACTTCAACAAGGATGTAACCAACTACAAAGCAACAATCTCACCCTTTTCGTCCAATTGGCGGATTTTCTCACAGCTGTTCAAAACGCAATTCCATATTGCGACGTGCCATCAAACTCGAGTACGCAAAGTAGCAGTTCCATTGATACGGCTTCTCCGACAAGCACAATTTCCTCTACGAGCGCGATTCCTCCTTCGAGTATCGCGTCTTCGAGCTTAGACTCTTCGATAACCCCAGCTTCTTCTTCTTCCAGCGTAGCTCCCCCAATTCAATCTTCTACAAACCCGTCTTCTTCGACAAGCTCTGTTTCTTCGCCTGGCCAGGCGTCTGCAACAATTTCAACGAGTACGGCTTCTTTGAGTTCAGCTTCTTCTCCGGACCCGGCATCTTCGACGAGCTCGGCTTCTTCTTCCAACCCAGCTCTTTCTTCAAGCTCATCCTCTTCAAGCCCAACTTCTGTAGCAAGCTCAACTTCTCCAAGTCTAGCTTCTCCAAGCCAGTCTACGTCGAGCGCGCCTTCTTCAAGTTCAGCTTCTTCTCCGAGTCCGCCGTCTTCAAGCCTTACTTCTCCCAGCCTAGCTTCAACGACGAGCACGGCTTCAACGAGTATAGCTTCATCGAAAAGCACATCCTCGACGAGTACAAGTTCTTCAACACGGACGGCTTCTTTGAGTTCGGCCTCTTCGACAAGTAGAGCTTCTTCAAGCAGTACTTCTTCGACCTCTTCGACGGGTACAGTTTCTTCACCTCCCAGTACCACATCATCCCTCCAATCTACAACCACTCTGAAAGCTAGTACATCATCGTCCATTGCGAAATCATCGACCAACACTACGTCGTCAATCAGCAAGACATCCACCACGTCCGCTGCAACGTCGACAGCAACTAAGACTTCGTCACGGTCTTCAACGACAAGCTCCTCCACCACAAGCAAATCCTCGCTATCACCTTCCACGATCTCTTCGAGTTCTCTGAAGTCATCCACTACAACAAGCATTCGCCCAAGCTCCAGTTCTTCTACGAAGACATCAGTCGTTATTTCGTCAACCTCGGCAACAAAGTCTGCAACAAGCGGCTCATCGTCTAAATCTGTACCATCGACACCAACAACAAGCAAATCTACTTTGAGTACTTCAACCGTGAAATCCTCCGTAAACAAGTCATCTACGACATAAATCCCAATCCGTCATCTTTTCTCTTACTGGACGATCGTCCTTCTTCTCCTCGGCGATATGACTTGCATGAGGCGCTGGTAGGGAATTGGATAGGTTTTTGCGCTACTGCTCATTCTGTTTCGACAAAGAGCTTTCTTTACCGTTATTGTCATGGTTCTTCGCCTGGGAAGCGATGTCCTAGGACAGTAGGTAGTTGAGGCGTCCCGCGGGGAAACCTCTAGAATCTATCACTCCACCACTTGCTGCTGAGGACATCCTAATTCGGTTCGAAGTCGAGGCCAGCTTGTGGTCTACCGACTCCCATTGGCCGCGAAAAAAACTTTAGAAATCACCTCAGTTGCGAGAAAGCATCCTCGGTCGTCGTACCGGTATGTCTAGTTGCGCTGATTCAGCACTGCGCTTTACCCAAATGAGGTCTGAGCTCGCTGAGGTAAACGTACGGGCTCGTCCGCTTAAGCTTAAGTCCGAAAATCCGCGGTACTGCGTTCCTTGTGTTCCAATCTTAAACATTGTCGCAGGCACATGCCGTTCGCGAGTGCTTTCCTCGCCCTGCATCCGTCTGGGCGATGGCAGCACTACACGTATATGCGAGCTTGAAAAGTACCTCCTTCAGTACAAATCCGTCCACGACCACCCACAGTAACGGCGACGGACCGTGTGCAACGACGCAAGACATCTTCCTCTACCTGTCCACGGCAGCTGTCCCAATAAACGACGTTGAACCTCCAAGAAAGCGCAGACGAGTAACTGCACCTGAGCATACTCCGGAGGAGAGCTTCAGGCTACGTCCACGCCCTTGTGTCACTCTTGCTTCGGTCGACGTGGACTCGGTGATCCTTCCCTCCACTCTTGTCATACTGCGTTGCTCACAACACTACAGCAGCCTTCTGCACCTGGGGTTCCTTCGCCGCTCAAGCCTACGCCTGCACAAGTCGAGCTCACGTGCACGGAGATTCCAGTCCTCCTCGAGAGCGTCGAGGAAACAACTCCCAACAACCTTTGCCTGACCATATGCGCCCTTACCGATAGAACAAGCTCCTGCATCTTAACGATTGACTGCACTTCACAGAAGGCTGCCTCCGTCCTAAAGCATGTTTCACTTACCAATCTGAGACAGCGCAGAGGCAAAACTCTGAGGTGGGAAGACGCTGTTTGGTCCTCATGTAGCTTGGCGTTTCAGGGCACTGGCCCCGGAACCCGACTGCAGCTGAGGGCGAACTTACACTATGCCCTGGGATTGTCGGCTGCGCTCCTAAGATCGAAAGAGGCGGAGGACATACTGAGAACATATTTTCCAGATGCTCAAGTTGAAAAATCAGAATCATGGTCCCCACAGGACTTCTATAGCAGCGTCTACTATCCGCCCACCGATACCAAGATATCAGCCGCACTGGACTCCGACATCCTGAAGTGCAAGCTATTTCCGTTTCAGAAACGCGCGGTGTCGTGGCTACTGCAACGTGAGGGAGTAAGATTAAGCAACAACGGCAGCCTTACCCCATGGATAAGCTAGCTATGCCATGGAAAGAAGCAGTCTCATCGTTTCGTGCCGTAAAAGACGTACATGGTCGGCCGTGTTTTATTAGTCACCTACTTGGTATGGTAGTGAGCGACCCGGGTGTTATTCAGGATTTGCAGGGTGGCATTCTGGCTGAAGAGATGGGGCTAGGTAAGACAGTTGAGTTGATGTCGCTTATATCTCTTCACAAACGAGAACTACCGTTCGGCCCTTCAGTCAACGATGCCGACACTGGCACTGAAGTCTTTCCCTCCGGTGCGACTTTGATCATCACACCTTCTTCAATCTTGGAACAGTAGAAGAGCAAGCTTCGTTTACATGCCCCGTATCTCAAAGTCTACTACTATAAGGGTTTGCGGCATTTGCGGATCGACGACGATCAGCTTCGAGATATTCTCATAGATCAAGACGTAGTACTGACAACATATAACGTGTTGTCACAAGAGGTACATCATGCCATGCCAGCGCCGGAAAGGAGCTTCAGGACTGCTAAAAAGTACGAACCGAGAAAGAGCCCTCTAATCTAAATTTCATAGTGGCGAGTGTGCCTTGATGAAGCTCAGCTCGTTGAAAGCGGCGTCAGTAAAGCCGCTATCCTTGCGCAGCTCATTCCGCGCGTCAATGCATGGGCGGTGTCCGGGACGCCAATACGGAAGGACGTGAGAGATCTCTTAGGTTTGCTGATGTTTCTACGGTACAAACCTTACGGCGGATCATCTTTCCTATTTCAGAGACTTGTTACCAACTACACAGGTAAGGACCGTCTCTGGTAATGCTGGCTTCATTGAGAACTAAGTAGCATAGATTTGCTTCGAAAGATTATTGGAAACATCGCTTTACGGCATACCAAAGACAAAATTCGTGAAGAGCTTAAGATACCTCCTCAGAAACGTGTAGTCATCACCATGCCGTTTACTCCGTTGAGGAACAGCATTATACGCAGGTCTTTCAGAACATGTGCGATGACTGTGGCCTGTCCATCGACGGCGCGCCTTTGCAGGACGACCGGGACCCTGAAGCTCCAGGTACTGTTGAGAAAATGCGTAATTGGCTGACTCGGCTCCGCCAAACATGTCTCCACCCTGAAGTAGGAGGGCGCAATCGGCGCGCTCTTGGTCACGAGAACGGTCCCTTGCGCACCGTTAGCGAGGTGCTGGGGGTCATGATTGAACAGAACGATTCTGCTCTCAGAACTGAAGAGCGAAATCTGCTCGTGGCCGAGATCGCGAGGGGTCAGATATTTGAGTTCGGTAAGAAGCCGGATAAGGCCCTGGAAGTATATTTGAATGTTCTTGAGCACTCGACGAGTCTTGTGAATGACGCCCGAGAACAGCTTGAGCGGGAGCTCTGTTTGCAGCGCCAGCAGACCAACGACCTTGTCCGCGTCTCGGTAGCAGATTCGGAAGACGAGAGCGAAGGGGTTAAAGAGGAGAAATACGGTCGGGTCGGCATCTGCCGTAACAGGTTACGTACGCTTCTGGAAGTCCAGCACGTTTCGACTTTCTTCGTGGCGAACACCTATTACCAACTCAAAACTGAAAAGAGTCCGGACGGCGTGCTCACAGACGAGACGGAAGCCTTGGAGAAGCAGGAGTTTGATTTCTACGAGAGGGCGAAGAAGATCAGGAAGGAAATACTTGCCGAGGTTTACGTGAAGGCAAGCAGAAGCATAAGAAAGATCGACCGAATAGCTAAGCGGAGCGGCTTTACGAGGTTGCCCTTCATCAATTACCTGCGAGGATACGGAGGAATTGAAAGCCGCGAACTATCGGAGAAGGCCGATGCTTTGATAACCGTGCTCAATAACCAAGCTAAGACATTAACTGAGTGGCGGGAGCAGATAGTAAAGCGGCTGCTCTTGCCACTGGTTGACGAGGAAGAGGAACAAGGTTTGGAGACCACTGGGGAGGAATATGAGATATCCACGAAGAAGTAAGATGAGGTCTACGTCTACCTAGATGCTCTCTGATTCATGGCATCTGATCGTGATTGCGCAGTCACTGGCATACCGTCCGAGCTTACAAGACACGAGAGCAAGCAGGCTTTGTTACAAGCACAGAACGGAGAAGGGCATGCTCCGGAGCTAGTGCTTGAACTCTTGTCAGCACGGGCCAAGTTTGTCCCTGACGAGGGATTAGGTTCCTTGGGAGCACTTGTCGCAACAGCAAGATCCATGGCCACAGCACTACAGTGGCAAGACAGTGGAGGCCGAGGCCGTGCGGCTACGGAGCTGCAGATTGTTGAAGCTCAATTATCCAAATTACACCGCGTTTCTACCTTTGGTTGGCCGTTGAATATCAACCTCGAGCCGTTGGAAGCTCGCGGACTGTTTCTCGTCGAGCCAGAGTGGATGTTCCGCTTGTCATCCTCGCCACTGTCATCGTAGTCTTCATCCACGTCCATCTTCCGTGCAGCTGGTTCGTATTGTTCTCTTCGCTCTTCCTTTACGGGCTCCGGCATCGGGGGGACTGACTGTGCGTGATATGTTGACGGGAGTGCTTGTGGGTGATGAGCCGCTTCGGAAGGATAGTAACTTTCGTTAGCTCGGCGTTGATCTTCCATGCGAGGAACTTCCGAGGCGCTTCGCTGCTGTGGTGAAGGCTTTGCGTCGGGCGGAGACGGTCGGCGACTGAGGCGATCGTCCAGCCTAGCACGATTCTCATCATTTGCTGGCTTCTTTGGGATACTAGAATCATCTTCCCATTCTCTGAGCCTCTTCGGGGCGATTGGTGTCCTATCATCTCGCTCCCTGGCAGCCGCTTCAGCAGCTGCAAGTGCAGAAGCTGGGGCGGGCGCGCCGCTTGCTATTGAACCTGGAGTGGAGAGGTTTGGAAGATGCTGATAAGCCTGGTGGGGGTACTTCGAGCTTGGAGATGGCGGCCGAGCTTCCACAATGGGTCGAACCTCAGGTGGTGGAGAGTTCATCCGCCCATAGGATTGCATCGGTCCTGGGCCCGGAGCTACCTGCGATGGTGGTGGATTGATGACGGGCGTTCCTGCCGGAGGGAGAGTATTTGCCGAGCCACCGTAGTTGGGATTGGTGATGCGGTTAGGCGGAGGCTGTTGATGTTGTAGTAGCGGCTGCTGCGGGGCTAGAGGCTGTGGTAGGCTTTGGGATAAAGCTTGCGGAGCTTGGTAGAGGTTCGGCGCAGCAGGATGTATTTTTGGAGACGGAGAAAAACCTCTGCGCATCGGCGTATGTCGGTGAAGCTCATGATATCTGAAGGGATCCGGCCTGGGACTGGGCTGACGGGGCGGTGGACCTCTCAATGCGTCCTTTGGCTCGTAAGGGTTCAAAGGCTGAGGTTGGGCCTGCGGTTGCGGTGCCTGAATGTCAGCAAGACGATGCCGATTCCAATCAGCATTGCCTAGCGTTGGACCTGGAGGTGGTCCTTGAGGAGGTTGCGTTGGAGCTGGTGCGCCCCACTGAGGTCCTGGTGGTCCATTGGCGGCTGCCGGCTGGTAAGCTTGCGGATGGACGTCTTGTGGAAGTGGTTGGCTGTTCTGATTTGGCATGCCTGTAGTAGCATGACCGCTGCGCAGAAGCTGTAACCGGGCCTTGATGTGAACATTAGAAGGATCAAGATCAGCAGCTCGCTGATATGCATCGAGCGCGTCGTTAGTCTGATTGTTGCAGGACTCGTACTGTCAAACGATCAGCAAGAGTTGGCGTATTATTACAGCACGCAATCAAACGTACCAATGTGCCAAGGTCATACCAAACCTCGGAGATGTTTGGGTTCAGACGGATAGCCCGCGAATAAGCATCCAGCGCATCACGATATTGGTTGATTTGGTAGTAAAGCACGCCGATCGAGCACCAGAACGTCGGGTTCCTACCATCGCGGTACACAGCTTGCTGATAAGCTTCGTAGGCTTTCGGGTACTTTTGTTGTGACATATAGCAACGACCCAGTAAGTACCAGCTTTGCGCATCGCTACCGTCTGAAATAATGTCAGAACGAGGAAGGGCAAGGCTAAGCTTGCGTCAGAGCACACTTACCTGCTTCAACCGATTTCTCTAGATATTGAATGGCTTGTTCTTGGCTGTTAAAACTGCCGCTCTGCTGATGGTGCAGCCATCCTAGCTGTTGGAGCACCTTCGCGTGATCTGGTTGCCGCTCAAGCACACGCATATAAGCGGCCTTGGCGGAGTCATACTGGAGCATGGTCAGTCACAGCTCATCCAAGGTCTATATGGAAACTCGTACATCTTTCTGTTGCTCGTGAACATGACCAATTTGGAACCATATATCTTCTTCCGTAAGCGGACGCGGAGGGTCATTCACGATGTACTTAAAGCACTGGGAACAGTCAGCCGCTGATTCTATGAGGAACAAGGTGTTATAGCTTGCCTCAAGACTCGACTGGAACTTCTGCTGTTGTTTGTAGATGATTCCAAGCCGAAAGTATATTTCATTTGCCTTCTCAAAGTCTGGCTGCATGCGCATCACTTGCGAGAAGGCCTCCTCGGCGTGTTCGAGGGATCCGTAGCGATCGTAAAGGATACCGATCCCGTACCACAGCTTCGGCTCCTGAACTTGATCAGCGCCTGGAAGCGAATTTTTGCTCCTGTTTGAAAACGTACCTTAGGATCTCTTAGATGGTAAAGAGCCTGCTGATATGCGGAGTATGCTTGTTGAAGGTCATCCATCATTAGATAGCAGTGGCCTGTGAAGTCCAGTCAACACCCTGGTATTTCCCATCCGGAACTCAGCGCTAGCCTACCCAGACTGCCCCAGACCTCTCCATTGTTTTGCTCAACCTGCAGTATCCGCTTCAACCATTCCACAGCTGCAGGGAACTGCTCCCTTGTCCTGTACATGCTTGAGATAGCTTGCATGGCCGGTATGGACCACTGGTTGAACTCCATCGCATGCTCGTACGCCTGGGCGGCACCATCAAAGTCTCCCTGTAACTCGGATAGAGCACCTAAGTGGACCGGAGTCAGTGTCGCCGCATGTCATTTCGGGTAAGTGTACCGCTTTGCTCACCTATCTGCAGCCAAGCAGCCTCATTGGACTTTTGAAGGTATTCAAGTGCAGTAGCCGGCTGCGCCTGTAACGAAACGCTCCCGTTGACTTGAGGATGGCCTGTGATTGAGGCATGATGCTGGTGCAAGCCGCCAGGAGGCGATGGTTGTTGATGAAGCGCCATGATGTTGTTCCAGGTTCAACTCATGCGACGTTTGCAGTAAGCGGCCGTCTTGATGCGCTGAAGTTGAAAGAAGGTGCAGGTGGTCGTCGGTCGTTCCCGCAGTTCACCCGTCGTGCTATCACCGAGTTCGCGTATCGACTGGAAAGGGGGAGATGTTCAAGGCACGAACTTCGCCGATGCTGGTACAGCTATACGTCAGTTCGATTCTGTTCAAGCAATACCGACGCTGACATGGGGTGTAGAGGCGACTTATGCGCTCGCTTCATGATTTGGTATATGAAGCATTGGGCATGAAGTGCTCAAGTATTGCTTACCTCTCTTCAGCTTGGCCAAGACTGCTTACGACGTCATGAAGCAAAAGCTTAACGCTGTGCGAACAAGGAGACAAGACAAACGAAGAATGAAAGAGCTGGAATTGATGGCGCTGACGATGAAGCGTAGAAGAGTGTCTCAAGGAGCGCAAGTGAGGCAAGAAGGGTGGGGAAGAACTCGATCACGACAGGCAAGGGCAGCGGGCCTTATTGATTCAGATGAAGACCTGGGTTAGGGTTCTGATTGTGTGTGCTTCGGGAACCACGAATCCATGGAGCAGCACGGGTAGAGAAATATGGGTACATGGCGTTTCTTAGCGGGCAGTGTGGGTTCTGATCGTACGGCGAGGAGATCCTTGTGCCAGCTTGTCTCCGCTCGTCTCATTCCTGCAGGCGGATTCGACAGGAAGCGTGAACGCCAGAAGGCAGGGGTGTCTGGCATTGCGTTGGAGAAGTAAGCTAGCCGTTTTCTGTCCCCGGCACCAAGATTTGCGAAGCAGCTGACACAATAATCCAGACACTTACGGAGTACCTGAATAATGTTCGGATTCTTTTGCAATTGCCCATGTACCTTACCGCTGTAACTTGAAGATCACGCACCTCGCACACCCTGTCATCACCAACCGAGGCGTACCTTACTTCTACGGTTCTACTATGTTACAGTACTTCATGTGCCCGGAGGCTGGGGCTGGCACATGCGGATCTTGGCAACAACGGCGGACGCCACAAGCGCTCTGATTCAGGGCATCTATTTTGCTTCGCGATCTCCTTTGTCATCTGGATGGGCCGTACCATGGCGCCGCCAGCACCACAACTCCTCGAGCGATGGCACCTTTGGAGTATGGTATACCAACACTATTGAATTTCCATCAAGTCTTGAACGGCCTTCTCTAACTAGGACAACTGTGGGTCTCATCGCAATTATCTCGAAAACTGAGGGGCAACTGATTTGTGAGTGCGGCTAAGCGTGAGCTAAAGGGTGGCTGCATTCATTCCGCAGCTCGCTACTCCAGTTGCACACCCACCCCGGACGCTTACGGAGATACGATACCATATCCTTAACCTATCTGCCACTCGTTGGCGCTTGCGACACTGACCAGGTCGCACCGTACCGGGCATTAGAAATTTGCCGATTCAGACCGATTGGAACAGCTCCGAAGGTATCGGTCTGTGCAACTCTTATTTTCTGGACCCAACAAACTGCGCATGAGAGGTCAGTGGCGCCCAAACGACCGTTTACCTTGGAGACATCCATGGATGGAAACTCCCCAGGCAGTGGTCCTCAACCTGTCTAGGCGATCGGAGGGGCAGCGGCCGTTGGCTTCAAGTCTTGGCGTTCTTATGCTTGTGCAAGCCCGTTAGCGTGCGCTTGTAGCGCACCCCTCCGCCAAAAGCCTAAACGCGGACTGACAGCAGGCCTGCACCTGGGCGAAAGCCACATGCGGACCAAGCGTGAGACGGGGTTGGGCGGAGCGGGCGAATTGCGATTCATGGAGCATCTTTTGATGACGCATATCCCATACTATTGGATCTACTTCGTAATACGGATTCGCTAGGAGGAAATACTGCCTGGCCAAGAGGATTATTTTATATGCTCCGCATCCTTTCGAAATTTCACACTTACCGCAGAACTTGAATAAAATAATAACGTCGTTACAGGAACCCCGGCCCTCTTGCTTTCTCCGCTACGACCCCCGGAAATATGCCGAAACTCCGGCACGTGACCCGGGAGTTTTTGCTCTCCGACAGATCTCAAAGAAGCTATTGCTAAGAGATTCAGCTCTTGAAACCTATGAGTTCTGCTGAAGATAGAATAGCAGTTTAGCCTGCAATGTTACTGCAGCTTAGGAAGACAGTTAGCGGGCCTTTCAATTTGCCAAGATAAACACAGAATTCAGAAAAATTGGAAACAATTTACCCTGCAGTTGAGCGGAGGCAAATGAAGCTTGTGATATTCCAGCTGAAATAAACTTGCCCTCCTTGGAGAACTTATCCGTCCAAGAAGCAGCTGCTGAGAGCATTTACCCGGAAATTAGATCATGCCGAAATAAGGGCTGAATCCGCAGAACCACATCCAAGAATAAGTGTATCACAGCGGGGTTGAATTCATGCATGGGTATAGATGTTCACGGCCCCATGCAGTCAGAGCATTGTGCATCCATACCGCTAGCTAATACGTCGGACATGATGTACCGTACAAATCGCAACGTTCTGTATACATATAAATCTCAAAATGCGATGGCATTGGAGGAAAAATAACAACCGGGAGATCCCGCCGCAGAATTGGCGGCTCCGAATTATAGGAGACTGTGCCACCAGTACAGCGTGCCTCTAGTATAGGGAAGGTCTTAAAAGTTCTACACAAAACGAAGAAATTTTGATCTACTCTTTTCAAAATCGTCGTTTTCACAGCAACTTTGCTTTTTGGTTATAGCAATAGATCTCTCTTATAACGGGATCACTGTTTCACGGAACTCTCAAGCGGAAGACATCTCCATGCGCACGCGTGTTCCTCTAGAGTCGGAGAGTGTGCCACTAGTACTGCCAGAAACATGCCTACGAGCTAGACATTTCATGTGGGAGGACGAACTGTACCGGAAGCACCAACTTTGTGCCTGTCACCATTATTAGGCTATCCTTTATCACCGTAACTGTGCATAGATTACTATTCTATCCTCGTCACTGGATACATCATCGTTATCATTCATCGTTGTAGCATCCTCATCACCACAACCGAGGTAAGCTCACCATCACGTGTTGACAATATCTCCGAAGAGGTCTTGTATAAATTTTCCTCCGGCAATGCGACGCAAATGGCGGGGTCGGGCACAGAAGTGCGCCAACGCCGTGGTCGGGACATTCGGTGAATAAAGAGACTAGAGAAGTAACCTTCGACTTTATACCGCCATTTTAGCCCCTGAGAGTTATGCTGATGCGGATGACGAGACATTAATAAGTAAGGTGCTGCTCGCTGTTGCGCTGAACGAGTACAGCTACGGTAGGTCAAGGAGCTATTATATCTCGTGCGTTTAAAAGGATGGGCACCGCGCCACTGTCCCTCTAAATCTGTTCAACGTCGCGGTTGTCGTCGGAAAGTAATTTCGTGAGCAAAAAAGAAAGTTAACAGGAAGACGAGTTGAAAACATGGTTTAGGAGAGAGCTTGCTGTACCTAAGTATATCTATACAATAGTAAAAGGGATAAGACGATTTGAGGCCTTGCTACGCGCAACGCCTCTATGCAAATTGCACACCCACCCCTACCCTTATCCCACCGCAGACCAAGGAAGAGACTCAACCGGCTGGGTATTACTGAGTCTGCAAAATCTCGTACATAAATTCCAGATAACATCCTTTAGGTTAATACTTTCGACACGCGAACCCTGCACTCCCAGAACGGGTGGAAATCATGAGAGCACGTACCACGGGCTTGGATTTGCGTTATTCTAGCACAAGGGAGAAAAAGTGGCCCGTTTAAATCACCACTATTGTGACCACTCAGCTGTGCATACTTGCATTTTCTCTCTCCATCCGCTAATAATACAGCTTTGATCGTCATCCTCCTCCAACCATTCTTGCGTCTCTACCTCCGTATCCCAGCGCGGTATCTCTCCCACCTTATGCCTCTCAGCTGCGGGCTCCATCTGCGACGGAGGGGCAGTTGAAGGTATGTACCGTAACTCTGGGAGGATATCCGGCGTCCACCTCAAGATAGCGCCTGTTGAAGCCTTTTTGTATCGATCATGTTCCTCGAGCGAAATGTCTTGACACTGGCTATAGAGCGTTCAGAGCTCATGGATCAGGCCGATGTGCAAGACTAGCTCCAGCGTATGGAGGATACATATCCAAGCGTTCTACTCCCTTCGGGCCTGGATCGCGCGACATGTGCTCTGCATACCATCACCATCATCATCATTATTTGTAATATAGCTCTACCTCATTGCATTTTCTCCCTTCATCCGCTAATGTCACAGCTGTCATCATCATCCTACTCCCATAATTTCCACCATTGACACATCGCACCATTCGCGGTATGGGGAATGAGCAGTAACCCGACCACAGGCACAGGTCGGTTTCTGGTACCGAGTGATGTTCCTCTGCAAGCTGGCACCGAATGACGATGGAATGAAAGCAATTGTGGAAGCTTATGTTGTCCTTCCAACAAGGAGCGGGATGCTTTATGAAGTTTTGGAAAACAAAAACGGCGGGGGACACGGATCTTGAACTTGGTGTTTGAGGTCGTGGGATAATAATAGATATATTTCGGTGCTGCCAAATTTCCAGAGTAAGAAGGCGCCAGGAAAGATGCTTTTTAGGAGGGCATTTCTTTGATATATTCTGTGCTTCCGGGCCTATGTGGAGCGGTGAAGGCCCGGGGGCCGCCGAAGTTCGCTATGGATTAGACAATAAGCGGTGAAGAGAGGAGCTTCGATGCTCTAAGGAATGGGAAGGGGTCTGGGATGGGGCTGAGAGACTGGGCGCATTGCAACTCCGCGGTCTAAACAGTATCGGTGCTACACTGCCGAATTGTCTGGTGCGAGGACTTTCGAAGACTAGGACTGCCATGGCTTGGGCTATAGCATAGCGTTGAAGTAGCGTGCCTTGCAGCCGACGGTCACGTTGACTTGACGAGGCTATGACAGGCCTAAGATGTGAATGATAGATTGTGATAATGGTAGCTCCATGGTTCGGAGGATCGTGTAGGTATACTTTGAAATATTTGAGTGCAAAAAGCTGCGGTTGCGATGGAAGGGATGTTTTGAAATGTGCTGAATTTCCTTATACTAGATCTTGAGTGTTGGAGAAAAGGACGTGCGCGATTAATCGCAGCGAGTGTTTGTGGAAGGGAGGGGGTGAGATATTACTGGAATGGATGCGGCTGGTTCGAGGAACAAGTACGGTGCAAATGCGCCGAGTGCCCTTGATATCTCGAAGGGTACGGTAAGAAATAACTGATCCGGTGGTGTTACGTTCGCTCGGTTGTGGATGGAGGGTTGAGGGACGGGGAAAGGGCGCTTAGCGTGGATCTCTCTTAGGGTTCGGACGTCGGTGACAGTGGCGGTCGTCTGAAAATGTGTCAGAGGTACGCGGTAGTGCCATCCCAATGACATGGCGGAACTAAGAATGGCAGGATTAAATGGTTGACGGATGCTTGTAATCATAGACGGTAAGTATGCGTGAAGAGTTTTTTAGCGAGCGAAGAAACGCACGGTGACCTTCAGTCAACGCTATCTGTATTGAACAAGGGAAAGTAACTCGCTATCAGAACAGCGTGCATTGCAGGCCACACCCACCAGCATCAAGCCGATCGGCGACAGTAATGCTCCAAGGCGTGCTTCAAGATAGGAAGTTGGGCGGTGGCCTTTGTTGAATGGACAAAATCATAGTATTCCATAAGGGTGCTAATACAAAACCAGGTGCTAATACAAAACCAATACAGTCTCGGCGATCCTCTTTGGCTCTGTTCTCCTTCTGAGAACCCCAACAGAACCGTCTCGTACCCTCTAATCTGTAACGCCCTCTGACTGCCATTCTAGCTATCACCATCAAACACTAGATGGGTGTCCATAACTCGATGTACTGATCATTTCGGACTCTCCTGAGTGCCTGGCTTGTGAGCGCCAGGGAGCCAGTACTTGGCCAGTCCGATCGAGCTATTGATTTCCCGGTTGGTTACATGCCAGCGCCGAGCGCTCCTGGTCACTGTCGAAGTATCTGAATGATCCTTAACAGAAGGCGTGGTCCCAGCATGATCTAATGTCGAGCCGATTCGTCTTCGACTGTGGTGTGTTCTTCAAACGTTGTTGATGTCACCGTGCCTTCATCCTGGGCTCTGTAATGCCGGCAGATCTTTCCGAATACCGCCCACGTAGAGTTTATCGCCGTCTGCGCTTCTGACACTCCCCGGCCGGCTTTGCGTGGTCGGTGTGCCAGCGGGGGATACGGGCAAGCTCACACTCTTCATGCTTCCACCGAGAGGACTCTTCAGACTGGCACCCGCAGTGCTCAGCCTGCTCTCACTCGAAATGCCTGGGCCACTCTTGACGCTGCTTCTCTTCCCGAATTCCGGATCATCGGCATTGATCATCTTCCTGAACTTTTTCGTTTCGGGATCAATCACCCATCGCTCGTAAGGTGGAGGTATAGATTTGCCCTGTTCATCCCAACATGCAATCCATGTCCTGCCGTCATCCAGCAGGAAGAAGCCTAGCGGCACCTTCTTCTTCTTCTGCTGTGCTTCGACGCTGCTGCTTCGGCTGCGGCTGGTGCTGCGGCTGGCTGCTGTGGCGAAAGAGTCGCTGTTGAGGGTGTGGGGCTTATCGGGCACAGTGATCTCGACGACCTGACCATGACGTTGTCGGGCAGCATAGTCTTTGTTGAACATATACCTCTTCAACACCTTGACGTAGGTAACCGGCGCCGGGAGGGGAACGGTAAGGGATGGGTTGTCAGGAGCGATGAGATACCAGCCTCGTCCGGGCTTGTATTCGTAAGTCCCAGGTTCAGGCTGGTCCCAGTGTTCTGTCTTCCGCTGCGGTTTATTGATGTCATGCGAAGAGTCCTGGTGGCGGAACCAGTTGCGCGGGTTGGCGAGCAGGAAGAGATTTGGGGTCATCAGCGGCGTTTGCAGCTTCCTGATATGTAGGTATAGGTATAGATGTGGTCGCTAGAGGGATTTCGGCAGATTCTGGCAGGGTCGGAGGTGATATATAGGACGTCCGAACGAAAAGTAAGCTTTCACTTTGGTGGCTATGCGCTTATACGAAGTGGAAATTTCGAGCGTCAGAGGCCCAACAATGCCAGACCCAAGGTCGGGCTTCCCAAAGCTGCTGCATCATCATCATGACCTCGTCAACGATGTGAAATTGTTAGACAGTGAAGTGTCCGCTTTCAATAAGCAATTTGAACAGCTCATCTACGATAAAATACGAGTGTTGTCGACGTCGATAAATCAATTTTGGCCTGCAGGCGCAGCGGCCTCGGAATTGTTGGCCGGAGAAACTTTCGGAGGTGAGGATCCGAGCTGCCGGGTCTTGAACCTTTGTTTTGGACGCCAGGCAAGGTGACATAAGTCGTGATACCGTCTTAGGAAGATACTGAAGGACTATAAACGACCACCAACCGCTCGGGAGCTCACCCGTACTATGACAACTGATATGGTCTAGCACTGGGAGCCAGATCCCAATGTTGCAACACTGCTACCTCCCGCAGAGTGCAATTCCATATACTCTGGGGACCTCCAGTATGTGTTCGAGGGAATGAAGGTCTCACTACTTATGTCACCTTGCTTGACGCTGGGCTTACTGCATTAAAGTGTAGCATGTGTAGCTAAAGAAAGTTGTATGCTTTGTAAAAATAGGGAGGCATCAAGAGAAAACAGATTGCGGATCAGATGAAGTTAATACCCACGCTGGAGCGTTAAAGTAACGAAGGAAGGTCCAAGCGCCGTGCACGAGAGATTGTCTCTCTTGCCTAAACCAAGGGGCAGAGCATCGGGCGGCAAAGCAATGCTTTGACGAATACAACCCTTCCAAAGCCCAACGGTCTTCTTAATTGGTAGAAGCCTTGGTTGATTCAATCTATGGAGCGGACCGGCGCTCAAGCGTGTTGACCACGTTGGTTTAGAGTCGCTGCGGTGCATGTCGCGGAATCCTCTAACAATATGAAGTATTAGTATATCCTGCCGGCAACCTTGTGTATAGATACACGTCCTCACTCATATGTCTGAAACTTGGGAAGAGCGCGCACACAGATGACAAGCATGATGGGATGTGTTTAGAGAAGCGTCATGAGATCGATCGTCTTGAGCCGAAGCAGCCAGGATATTCTATGCAGGTTATAACGCTGTCCCAGATATAGTCCCCGCAGAACGACAGTCCTTACTCTTCCATTCACCCGAACAGCTCTATGTCTCCGTCGTAACCTTGGCCTTCCCATTCGTAACCTTGACGCCCAGCTGCTTTGCCCGCGCTATGATCTCGACCCGCTTCCGTGATGATACTGAGTGTGAAATCCTAACTTTGTTAGAATTCTGATGCCTCTCTGGATCTGGGAGCACGTACTCTGCGGCGTATGTTCTGTTGTGCATGAGTAAGATATCGACATCGCGAGGGTTGTGGACGAGGAAGGCTTTGTGGCCGGAAGGCATCATGTGGCGGGTTCTCTTATCGGAGCCATAGCCAATCTGTCATCAAATCTCTTGTTAGCACTGATCTTGATATGATCTCGCTTCTAACACTCAATTCCATCGTGAATGTGCAAAGCGTGCCGTGCCCATAAGCGGTCCGAAGCCCACTAGAACGTAGACCGATGCGGATTTCTCCTCCCCCTAATCCCGGCACTTCCTATCTCTTCCAGTTTGTAGACTCTGAAGGAATAAATGTACCTTTGGCATAGCAGCCTGTCCCTTAAACCTCCTCCTGACCCTGTTATCAATCCCCTTCGGTTTTCTCCAGCTCGGATCAACGCGATCAAATCGGTCGCTCTGATGGCGGTTGAAGCGCTTCGTGTGCTTTTTCACAATGACTTTGTGGCGAGTCGCGACCATCTTGGCGGTACTGCAGATCGACCGGTCAGTTCAAGTCTGGCAGATGCAAAAGAGCGTCGAGTCGTTGGACATACGACTGCAACGCATAGTGGGAAGATGAGGCCAGACTCACTGCGCTACTACAGCACGGTACTTACTTTTGTGGTCGAGTGAGTGCTTCTATGGCCGGTGCGTCGTCGTTATCGAATTTGCGGATGTTCCAGATGTGCGTACGGGCCTTGCCGCCGGCGCCAGCTAAGCGAGCGGGTGCTCCCGCGAGACTCCCAATCCTTTCCCCTGTTGTCGTGCCCGTATAGATTCTCAATAAGGTGCGCTCTGCGAATGTGATCGTATCCTACAAATGGGAACATGTAGTACAGACAATAGTGCTGGTTTACAGTCAAAGCAATAAACTTTCATGAAAAAAGCTCCGCTGCAATGCTGTAACAAATGTGAAGCTTGAGGAAATGGTTGATGATGCTTGAATCGGACTATTATAATCATTCACATACTCGTATTATATTGTCAGCATGTCATCAGGCCGGACATTCAAAAAGGCGCCATATTTCAGCTGTGATCGATCCCGTCAAACACCTCCCACTGCAATGCAGAAATTCCCGGCCATTGATGCACTATCGTAGGCCATCCGTACATAACGCCGCAACCCTATGCTACTTTGAAACAACCCCCGTTACCACCAAGTATCGTGAATATCTGAGAAAATGCAGGGCTCGCTGACTGCGGAAATATGGCGAGGAAGCCAGTTGAAGATGACTTTTGCCCAACCGACGGAGCGTTATCGAGCACTACAACAGTGACAGACCAGAAGAGGAACACAATTTCTCATACGTGCACCTTCGAGAGTATGTCGATTCAGGAAGCTGAGACCATAGGTAGGCCAGCATGGCCCTTGCGACACTTCTTCGCGGTCTGTCCAGCAGTCCGCAAAGTCGGGGGGACAAGAGGTTTTGTTGTAGCGTCCGGTGCTTTCGAGACTTGATTGTTTGTCTCTCGGTCTGTGCGTGGCTCCTCCATTGCCCTAACGTGGATTAAGCGCTCGCTTGGTCCATTGGCGTTGCCGATTAGGATAGGGCACGACTTTTTTTGCAAACATCTCTCTTTATGCGTGTGGTCCGACCGCTCTGGGGTTGTCGTGGGTTCTGGAGGGTTATTGCAAGGATCCGATGAAGAGGAGGGCAAAGTGGCATTCGGTTCAAGTTCACAAACCTTAAGAAGTTCATGGGACCCTCCGTTGATATCATTGACTTCATCTGCTTTACTGACTTTACTAACTTCATCGCAGACCTCAGCTGCTAATGGCGTTTCGTCCAGCTTGAGGTCGGAGCTGCTCGCAACGGGATCCGAAGTTAGGGCAGTGACTTCGTCGTCTGTTGCTGCTCGCTCGTAGAAGAGCATGAAGACACCGCCTTGCTGCAAAACCTCCAACTCAGATACCATTGAAACTTGGGCATCGCTGAGACACCACCAAGCCTCCCGTGTCCTAGGATACTCAGAGTTTCCCGCGTCTTCATCGGAGCCGGCAGCTGCAGCAGGACAGGGATGCCTTCTATAGCAGGTGTAATGACCGTTATCATGTTGGCCATCGTGTATCACCACTGCACGCAGGTTGTAGAGAGCCGCCGGTTGAAATCTGCACTGCTCTGTGTCGAGCATGTCCTTCGCTGGATCCATCTCCCACTCTTCGACAACAGTATTGTCTACCTCCTCACGTAGTTTACTTCCGAGGCACCAGAAGCTGAGGTCCAGTGTTTGCGGGAAGGACACCATGGATGTGTTTTTGTACTGCTCAAATGCTCTTTCATCGAAGCTGCTTCTGTTAATATGAATGGCCAGAGACCTAGGCGCTCGCGCTATGACTATCTGCTTTGATTTGGTGGTCTCGGCTTGCTTGCTGCTCGGGATATTGAATTTCTTCGCAAGGGTTTCGTCAGAGAAGTCTCCCTCCTCGATTGCTAATCGCACAGCCTTCAGGCGCTCTGTGACGATCTGCTTGAAATCATCGTTGTGTTCCGTATTTCTGCTCTCCGTGTTCCCTACTCCAACGATGGACTTATGAAGCATCTGAAGTTTGTGCTCCAAGCTCAAGAGGGAGCATTTTGGACATTTTACGTCTGGAATTTCCTCCCATGCAGCGAATTGGTCAAGGCATTCCGCAATGTCTTGGAAATGTCGTTGCCCAAGAGGCACTGTGATGCAGTTGAACGGAATGAGGCTCAATCCTTCAGAGTAGCCACATTGCAGGCAGCCAACACGTTGAGCTTGAAGCCCATGAAGCGGATGATCACCGTAGTCCCCACACGCAGCGCAAACAGCAGACGCGACCTTGCCTCCAACTCCGTCACTCGGATGACCCAACTCGTTACGATCTGTTCCACCTCTGAAGGATGATTGGCCGCGCTTAAGGCTGGCATCCGTCGAAGCCTTGGAAAGCTCGTCATCAATCACGCTCAACAGTTTAGAGTAGTACTCTTGGGCATCTTGCTGTCCGGTATTCATAGCTTCTAAGGTGTGATTTGCATGGAACGTTCTACCGTGGTTTGCAGGATCGTTCAGCTTGTTGACAAGCTCGGAAAGCGTAACGGCCAAGGAGTCCTGTTCAGTGGTGTAACGCGAAGCAGTACGCGAGAGGAAATCTTGCAGGGCGGGTAGAGATGCTAAGGCTTGCACCACACTGTTCTGGTAACAGGAGGTACTCATGTTAACCAACCCAGGGGGACCTCCTGGTACTCCAGAGGTGATTAGGCGACGAGCTAAACGCTTCCCCCTGGCCATCGTCTCGTGTACGGAGGCAAGCAGGCCCTCTTCACCCAAGCTGAATATCCTTTTACGAACTCCAATCGTATCCGCAGACTGTCTTGGCTCAGACTCTGAGCTGACTCCTTCGACACTGTTATTGGAGTTGGTTTTTGAACGGCGCGCCGACAACAGCAGACTTGAGGGAGCCGCAGACAGGAGGGCGTTCCGCAGGAGTTGTAGTACTGATAGAGGCTGAAAGTTGAGGTACATGAGGGCCTGGTATGTTAGATATACGAGTACAATAGAAGTTGCTGCCATGGTCCCGGGTGAGTTTTGACACTCATCGCGGTGGAGGGCTTGACCAAGCGTAGTGAGGTTCCATGTCTGAGCGCTCAGGAGAGTCATCATTGCAACCGATCACAAGTCGTTCAGCGAAAGTGTGCATGAAGGTCATGGAGACGATAGAAGCTGGTGGCTTGAAAGCTAAGGTTGGGAGAAGGTGTAGGCAAAGCTTCTGATGGCAAGACAGTTGTGGTGAAAGTTGCTGGTTTGTCGTGCTTGGAACGTTCGGGGGTCTTGCACTATCAGCCACAGCTCCACGCCACACCTAAGCCTTGCGAAATTTTGACATCTGGGACGACAGTGTATAAAACCCAGTACATCAGCCTCTTGCCATGACTGTACGCTAAGTGTTTGTATCTCTGCCGAAGACTTCTAAGATAAGAGCAAATCACGAGTCTTTCAATTTAGCTGCTCAAAATGGCGAAGACGGCAAAGCTCAAAAAGAAATCTGCCGCGCTAAATTCTCGTTCAGCCAGACGAGAAACTTCACCATCATTGGACACCGATAAATGCCTGAAATCCATCAAAGCTCCTAAAACAGATCTGAATATTCATGCAGCTGCACTTGCCGCGCACCATAGTTCGGGTGTAAGTAAGAAAAAGAAGGCGGCACCATTGAGCCGGCAACAGAGACTCCGGCGGGAGAGAGCTATCGAGAGAGCCGGTATCGTTACTAGCCGGCTAGAAGAGAAGGTTGTCCGAAGCAAAGCGAAGGACAAGAAGATCAAGGAGCGCAGGGTATGTAAGGGAAAGCTCCTATCTAAGCTGTGTATCCTAACTTTGGATGCAGACCAACTGGGATGATCTCAACAGCAAAGGAATCAGTAATAAGCCAAAAGAAGAATTGAAGATAGGAACGGAACAATCGATAGGCGACAAGACGAAAGACGAAATTGCTGAAGCAGATATGACCGCGGCAGAGCCACCGTTGCCGAGCCAGGAGCTTGAGGTGCCACAACAGCCTGACGAGACAGCCGTGATCCCTCCAAAGGACGACGAACTAGACGAAATTTTGTGAGCCTGCCTTGGCCAACACCTGTCTGTTCGCAAGGGATTATGTGCCTCTGCCGGACCATCTTGTAGCAGTGCCACTACTCGCGATAAGCTTGGAGCATCACGGAACCGCGCAGCGGTTGCAATCTTTCGTCAAGAAGATGGATGATCATTTATTTAGCCTAAAACGAGAAATGGTCAGAAAAAAACATACCTTTACTGTAGTACTGTCATCGGAGATGCCGCTTCTGGTACGCAAGCATCAAAGTCGGCCAGGAAAGTTGCCACAGTGCCTTATCCCGCTTGTTCCACGACTATGGAGCTCCTGGCATCACCAGTGTCATGGCATCAAGTGCCGATGCGAATTGATGGTCATGGGGCCTGACATTGAGGGGTTAGCGGGTTTGTCACTTAATCGGATTCGCCAGACTCCGCTCGAATTGTCAACGGATGGACTGCACAAAGGAGGTGGATGGGTCATTCCTGTCCACACGGACTCGTTATGATGCACCATCCTCTTTAGCGCTCAGACAAATCATACCGTGGCTTGACGCTTCATCAGTAAATTCCGTGCCTCGTTAGACGCTGCACGACGCGGTTGCTGGCCATGATTACACATTTAGCAAACCATTCTATATTCCTGGTCTGCCGTGGGCTTGGCGATTTAATAACATGAGTGTGACGCCGGATGACCTAAGCACAGACCGTGACAGATATGCGCTGCCAAACATCCCAGCTTACAGTTGACGTTGATGTTCTTACGATTGCTATGAAAACGAACATGCTAGAACACATCATGCGGGCACCGACCACGGAAAGGGGCAAGCAACAATGTCTAGACTATTAATATCCCTCATCCCTGTCGCAAGTATGGTCCCCTGTCTGAGTCTTTCCATTTTACCCCCTGGGCCACTGCCTCTATGTGTCCGGCGACACTGATCATAGCTTCCAAGTCTGTTCTCCGGTTGAACTCCTTCGGCCATGGACTTACGCTGGTCCAGGTTGGGATCTCAAATACGACAAGCTGTTTCAACTACAAACAACCTATGCACTACGCGAGATAGAAGGCACCCGCAAGCAGGTGTACCGAGAACCGAAAAGACTCAAATGTGATATGCCGGAGAAAGATGTATGGATGAGAAAGAGGGAGCACTCGCGGAGGCCGCCGAGGTCATTGCCGTCGTCATTCCCTCCCCTGATGCACATCGCAGATAACACTTTGATCGATCACTAGCCCACTTACACGGATTCGTGTTCGGTGCCCAGAAAAAAACATATCCACGTCGCTTACTCAAGGCTACCAAGGTCCACCCAAAGATTAAGTATCGGTTCTTTCAGTCAACCTGGATCCGGGGCCAGCTCCGACCTGAGCAGTTTAGGCTTGGCAACGTGACCCAAGAGAGACACTGCCTTCGATACCTACTTTGTGGGAAGCCAGCGTCGACTTGTTCAGTTCTCTGCAGGCTCATATCTCGGATCGGCATGACGAGCGTGCAATCAAAACGATTGAAGGATGCTCTGGTGCAGATGATCTGACCTAATGGGATACTTTGACATGTGGCCCCCTACCGAGCAACCGTATGCGGTAGTTCTTTCTGGAGGTTACACAATGACGACTTCATTAGCTGTGCTCGAGCGGCCAGACGAGGTACCTAAATTACCTCGTTGGCTGCCCGTTTTCCCCTAGAGCTACTCTTTACCCTCCATATCTACTCCTCCTTCGATTACCGCCCCCATAGCGACCTCATCTCAGTAGTCAAGCGTGACAACTCGCTTACATTCCGCACCGTCGATCAAACTACTCCCGTCAGTTGTAACATTCCAACGCAAACAACTAGGTCAGAATGGAAGACTTACTCAACCTGTCAGCAACATCTGCGGTAATCGCAAGGACGCCTCTCCCGATTTCGACACCAATTCGACCATACAACCCTCGCGCTCATAACCCTGGAGCTCAAGGCCAATTTCTACGTCCTCGTATTTCTGGTCTTTCTGAACGATTTCGTCCGAGTGCTCATACGCCTGGCCCGCGGGACGCTCGCGGTCAACTTCGCGGCAGACCATCTCGCAGGCAGGTCCCAAATTGCTGAGCAGCCAAATTAACTGTCTCGCGACCGTGCACGTTCAGGTGGTGCAACAAGGTTTCCGCACGCCTAATCCTGTCGACGCTCTATTCAAGAAGTCCTCAACTCCGCGTCCATGTCTCCGCGTCGTTCAAAGCAACGTCGAACTCCCTCAGCAAGGCGCCACTCACGTTAGCATTCAAGTCACTATTCAAAGAGCAGTAGCTGACCTCTCGCTGAGCATCTAAGCACTCACAAACGTCAGCAGATCCCGCTGCAGCTCCAAGGCACCAGATGCTGCCGATCTCCACCAGCACGGAAGAACCAGATATTTCAGTCGTACTGTGAAACTGATTGAGTTGTATGATGCCGGAAAGCTACCGGCAACGATTGGATATGGAATTCCTCTCTGGTGTAGACTTCCAGAGCCACTCTGCGGAGACCCATGGTCAAGGTATCCGAAACGACGAAGATGGTGATAGACTGGCATCAGCCATTTACCAAATTGTTTGGTGGAGTTTTCGGCTACGAGCCAGAGTCTGTGACTAAGAAGCATATGCACGGGAAATACTTATTGGTCAATGCTTCTAGATCGTGCTACTGAGCATAGTTTCGAGGTCCGCCATGAAGACAAGAGGTCTGCTTCGCGAGTGAGCTTAATTCCGGAGTACCTAGTTCGGGAACACGGGAATTAGCTTCCTCTCTCTTTCAGTGTTCCAATGTCTATTGACTTCGGCAGCGATGCTGTATATATCCATGAAATAACATGATGCTATAACCGAGTAAATACGAATCAAGTACGATGCAACACTGCCTTATGTGCCCACAGAGAAAACTTGTTCTGAGCGCATCTTTCTATCTAAAGATTTGACGAAGAAACATATAGTGTCAATCATGGGTTGGACCTCATCCGAGAGCCGAAACTGGATCTAGCTGTATACTGTCCTTCACATCGAAGCTAACGCGATACCGCTGGGCTTCTTGGTGGGCCGCAGAGGAAACATCAAATCACAATTCGATAGTGATTTCAGAATGCCTCTGAACTTTTCCCTGCCTCGCAAACCTGTTTTCTTGGGGGCGAAATTCTGTCGTGAATGCTTCTGCAAGAACCAGCCATTGGGACCATCAGCAGGTACAGAAGTGCGGCTGCTGGGATACACTGTTACGCGGATGCTATCATCAAATTTGTGAAGCGGGTGTCTTGGGATACGCTCAATAGACGCCCTACCTGGCCATGTGTGCTTTCACCCTTGCAACAGAGTGTGAATCCAGACGCCACCATTCACCTTTTGCGGGATGCCGTCACGCGCTCGCTATGTTTACTTCGCTCAGGCAGTAACGAGAGGTACTTAAGGGCGGCCAGCCGTCGTTTTGCTTTCTCCTCCGACCTTCTCCTCCACCTTTGTCATCTCTACTTTCCTGCCGTTACCTCTGCGATTAGGGATATCGCCTCTCAAAGTCAATCAAAGCTCTACACCGCGCCGTTTGTCTCTAACCTTTCACTCATACCTCTTCTTCAGCTCCGGTACTCTCTTCCTTAATTTTGACCATGGGTTCTCGCCTCAACCGACCCTTCGGCGATCTCTTCGGTCAATCCAAAGGCAACCTCAACCCTGGCGCAGGAGGTAAGGCACCTCCCGGTAGTCCCCATGTACACTTCCCATCAGGTGTGGGTACCCACTCACGTCACGCTCTTCCAGGTCAAGGCGTCGACCGAACCTCTCGCAGGCAGGTCCCGAACTTTGCTGAAGAGGCGAAACAAATGTCTCGAGATCGGACTCGTCAGGGAACCCCAACGATGTTCTCTCAAAAGGCTCCACCTGCGCAGGCTGCATCGGTTCGCCGCTCGGTTCAGGATGTCCTGAGCTCCGATTCGCAGCGTCGTGCAGCTGGGGTCCCTCAGCAGGCTCCGGCAGCACAGGCTCCGTCCGTTCGTCGCTCCGTTCAGGATGTGCTCAGCTCCAGTTCGCAGCCTCGTCGTCATTCACAACAATTCCCTCCTGCTAGCCACCACTCCAGTCACTACCCAAACCGCACCCAAGCAAGTCTCTCTTACGCCTCTGATCCACGAACCTCAAAGACACGAGACGCCGACAACTTGCATGAATTCCGCCCACTGGTGTACAGAGCAAGGAACGGTCTCGCTTACCCGGCCGACAACTTGAAGGAATTCGGCAAGCTCGCGGATCTGGACGACGCAGGCAAACTACCAGAGCCTTTGCGCAGACGTAGAGTTATACCTGTCGTCCCTGTAGAATTTCGCAGGACTCCAGTGCCGGGCTACTATCCAGCTGGCTACTTCCCGCCGGAGCGACGCTGGTGATGGAGAACCAAGGTAAGCGTCGCTGTTCATTGACTGCAAACCTTTACTAACTTTCAGACAGTACCGCTTGCGCAATGAGCTTCGCTTCTCACCGATCGGACTCGAGGATGTGATGCCTCAATGCTGGCATGACTGCGCTGGAAGGGATCATAACTGGGGTGACTCTCAGGCGTCAAGATTGGAAGATGGATACGGGAATTGTGATTGACTGCTTGGTATTTCTCATGCTGAGAATCCAACTTGGGCAGTTGTGAGCCGATGGGAAGTGTGAAACTGTGATTCGACTGCAGGTAGCGAAGTAGCTCTTATACCGCCATCGGCTACAAAGCGTTCGCATTCAGATATCTAGAAGCACTGACAGCTGGTGACTCAATTAATCTCATGTTCTTTCACGTGTCCTGTGGAGCGGCTGTTCGTACATTCTCCTGCGAGTGCATCAGAGCTAACGGGCGGTGGCCGCTTCCGAGAGCACACCCAAGATGTAGAGCTATGTTGTGGGTTTTGTATGTGCCATTGAACCTTTGCAGGTATGCTAGAAACGATGAACTTCACGCGAACTCTCCTGAGAGCCAGAACTGTCATAATCGTCACTGATTGTGTTGATTACTTGCCAAAGGCACACAAGGTCTGACCTAAGCGGTACAGTAGGTTCATAGATCGCCGAGTACAACGTACGATTTCTTCAAATCTGATTGTCCCTGGTCCTAGCTTGATAATTCTGCGAAGTGTAGAGCTCATACAACCACAAAGCTTTGGTGCTCAGGAGCCAATGCGTGTCAGCAAGCTTTGTCCCTTCGTTTTGCTACTTCGATGCGTTGAGAGCCGTCTTCAGCAAGTTATGGTTGTGGGAAAGCAGAGGATTCGTTGAACTCAAGAGGGATAACTGAGTAGACTTAGAGTCCATATCTTGCGTTTTCTGGCTACTTCATAAATGCTACCTTTTGATCAAGATCCATTCGAAGCTGACACTTGTTGAGCTGTGACGTACATTTAATTCTCTATCGATAAGAAATATTTCTAAGTTTAGAGAGTAGGGCTTTGTAAACTGTCAAGTGCTGTTCAATGAATAGCTCCTCGCTGTAACAACCCATCATGAGGTGACAGTAACTTGATCCATACAAAGAAGGGCAAAAACATACGGAGAAGAGATCACCATGCCGCCTGGCCGCCGCCCAAGGCGAGGTGTCGCTACAAGAGGAGGCAGAGGGCGAGACAGTGCTGCTCGGGGACAGTCTGGTCAGGTCGACACGGAGGAGTCACGATCTGCGGTAGCTGCACCACAAGCTCAGGATGCATTGAATCCTTTAGCAGGAGAGCTAGCCGAGCAAGATGAAGTGCACGCCGAGAATGCTACCGCCACAACAACACATCCTGACCCCTCCACCACGTCTCGACTTGCAACTCTTGCCACCGATGACCCAGGAGGTGCTGCCAGAGGTTCTACTTCATCACAGGTTTCGAGGACAGCCCGAGGAAAAGCAACTCTAAAGGTGCTGCCCAAGAACATACAGCGGCGGAGCAAAGCTGAACGAGATGCAGCCGCGAATGCAGAAGTGGAGAGGCTGAGAGCAAGAGCTGCAGCTGCATCTGTTGCAGCGACGGACGTCGTGCCCAAGAGAGAGCGAGAGCACTTCAAGGAGCACTTTAGGGAAAGAGGACGGGACTGGTCTCACGGGAGGGGACGTGGTGGAGGGAGAGGGGGCTATATGGTTGCCAGCGGCCCGTTCTCCAGTGGACTTGTGACTGGTAAGGCCTTCTATGACCTAAATTACGCGGATAGACTGTGTGCTAATACAGTGCCAAGGCCTCAAGGGAGATCAACTGCCGGCGAAGGCACGAATCCCAGGGGCGTCGTCAGGTGGCAGCGGTGGCTCTGGCTCTCGGACTAGCAGAAAGCCTAAAGTCAAAACCGATGCTGAAGGAGATGCGCTCATGGCTGATAGGCTAGGGTTGAAGCATGAAGATCAAGATGGTGGATACATATCCTCTGACCCCGAAGAAGCCAACGAAGGGCCACGGGTGAACATAGAGAAGCTAGTGAACCTGGTTAGCAGTGAAGAGGAGGACAGTGATGAAGGTGGCCCGGTTACGAAGGGCAAGACCTCCCAGAGACTCCCGTTGAGACCAATGCCGGATTTCGCGCCGGTTCGAATCCTGAGGAGAGAGCATGTGGACCGCTCTTTGGGTGCTGATGCCGAGATGTCTAGGTCCACGCAGTGGAAAGACGGTGATAGAGGCGCATCCGCTGTGTATGATGGCGCTGGGAGTCAGTACCAAGGATCCGCAATGAAGAGGGGCAAGACACGCAACCGAGATGTGGAATTCATCAAGGACGAAAGAAAGTGGAAAGGTGTCTACGACGAAGATGTAGATGAAGATGCGGAAGTACGAATCAAAGACGAGCCAGTAGATGACAGCGATGAGCCAATATCAGTACCACCAGAAGTGGCAACATCTGCTGCGGGTCCGAGCGTGAAAGCTGCCGCGAAGGAGCCTCCATCTCCCGAAAGCAAGAAGAAGTCTATCGTCAGAAGAAAATCTAGCTTTAGGGAAGCCCGGCCCGCTTTGCAGACAGCCCATGACCGTGAAGAGTGGGCACGCCGACAGGAAGAAATTGAAGCTCTTCGAGATGAGTTAGGCAACCTAGAACTCGGCTCTACTGCAGCAGACGGTGGCGATACGCAGATGGACGGTGGCGATGATCGAGTCAAAGACAAGAAGGCAGACGCAGTCTATCTCTTCCAATTCCCTCCCGTTCTCCCTGATCTCCGTCTGGCGTCAGAGATGGTCAAGAAAGAGCCGAAAGCAGAACCCTCTGCTGGCGACGAACTCGATCCAGACCTCCCGAAGCCCAACGAAGCAGCTATCAACGAACCAGTCAAAGTCGAAGAGGACACCGACGCTATCTCAGTAACCGGCAGCAAAAACCTTGGACCTTCCCTGGCAAGCGGCCTAGCAGGCAAACTACGCGTCCACGAGTCTGGTCGGGTTACGCTGTCTTGGGGAGGGACGAGTTTGGAGTTGAATATGGGAACTAGTGCGCAGTTCTTGCAGGATGTCATACTTACGAAGGTTACGCCGGAGGCGCAACGGGTTACTCCTAATGATGGGGGAGAGGCCATGGCGTTTGGGCAGGTTAGGGGGAAGTTTGTGGTTACGCCGGACTGGAATGAGATGTTTGCATGAGAGCTGGTGTTCTTCGGTGTATTAAGATACCCATGGCTTAGCGGCATTTGCTCGGAGTTCCTCGGACTTTGAAAGTGTAAAGACTTCTGCAGGAGGCGCGTGCGAACGTTGTAAAAGCATGAAAATGGTAACTGTTTACGATTTGCAAACAAGCAGCAGAAATATTCCTGTGAAAACAGGGTTGTTACGCTGGTAGTTGATTGGTTCACTCCTCAGGACATTCATGGACAATATTTACCGTGAACCTAGTTCGCCCTCTCGCCTATCAGCACTCCAAGTGTGTTAATTAACCACTTGAGACCCTTCCCGGGCTATAAGAAAAAGTCTTAAGCACTCTCACTTTCATTCGCTGTAACGACAGTTTCACACGACAAAGAGGAAACACAATGTAATACCCGAACCTGCGTAAACTTAAGGATGGGAGTGAGCAAGATAGATGATCAGTCCTGGGAGTCCGATGCCTCCCGGTTTTCAATGCCAAAAAAGTGTCTTTCTCTCTTGCAGTATATATATGGCCTTTCCAAACGTCTAAACAGAATCCCCAGAAAGTCGAATGTCCCCAACCTCAGCTGCAGGGCCATCCCCGACTGAGGCATGGCGGGCAAATGCTCGTGACCGGTGGGAACAGAAGTGGTGGGGACATGTTAGGGTGAACGGAGAGATATGGAATGGTGACTATACTCGCATTTCACCAACGATGATGACGACGTGACGCCTATCATGGGCATGTTGATACCACCAGTAATGATGAAAATTAAGAACAATGCTGAGCCCTCAAGCAATACAGAACAGAAAAATTGCCCGAATCGTAAAATTACTCAAGCGAATACCAGCATGGATCCTTTCTTGAATCTCAAGGGTCACCCTCCCTGCGGTTGCAGCTACGGCTGCAGCGGTAATAGATACTATTAAAGCTTCCGGCATAATCAAGAGCCCTAAACCGGCTGTGGCTAGGTCTTAGAACGTGGAGACAATAGAAAGTCTATGGTTTTACGTTCTATGCTGCAAAGTGTATAGTTGTAATAGTTAGAGAAGGGCAAGAGCTTATGTATCTATGCAAGATATCGTGGTTATAACACTCAATGGACCTGAAGCTCTGTGCCTGTGCCGGAAGTCGTACGGTGTATTAGAAGTGTAGGGATGCTTTTATAAGGTAAGCAGTGAAACTTTCTCTTAAGAGGCTACTGCGAGAAAGAAACTCTGCTGGTACACTATTCTTCGCTTTTTACCGCTGTTCTACTACCTCGAGCGCTTGAATGAGTTCTATTCCTAAAATGATGACTCGAATAGGCGGGAGCCTCCTTTCGCTGCAAATAGCTAGACTGGTATCTTCCGGAAATGGAGCTATATAAGCCAAGAAGCAGCCTCTCCAAGATCAGCCAAAAAGTCCCCATGCAACTTGCCCAGGATAAAGCGAGAGATGCCCTTGGAGCGGCGCTCGTAATCTGGATTGACTCTTCGTGTTACAGTTTGCTGTACTCCATGTTCTGTTGTTGACGATGAAGTAGAGGTAGCGATGCCTGATGTCGATGGTGATGGTATTACCCTCACGGCAATGACAATACTATGCCGCGGTAATGATGCCTTAGAGTCATGCTGACGAGAACGACGATAATCACTTTTGTTGGTTGGCTTTTCATTGTAAGGGGCAGTTGGTGCATTGAGGATGTTGACGGGAGAGCGAGTCATCCACGCCATTCATGCTCACGTTGACTAACCAGAGGTCCAACTGACGGTGTGTCCGGCTGCTGCCAGACGAAATCCGCGGGCATGCAGAGTTCAGCCGAGAGTTGTTCGACTCGGGTAGGCAATGAGGTAGATGCCAGACGAACTTATCAACGCTTGACGCGTGCGTAGATATCCTCGAATTTAAGCTTGACTCCGGTGGGATGTAGCTGTATCTCCGGCCTGAGCGGACCGGGTCATTGCAGTGAGCTTCGCTTCTATAAACTTGTCCGCCGAGATGTCCAGGTAATCCTCAAGTAGAGACGTTTCCAGTTGCTGGGCTGCATGACCCAGGTGCTATTTTATGTAATCCTATGCTTGCTTAATCCCGATATATACATTATATAAAGGTTAGGGAGCAGGTAGGTAGAAACTCTGAACGATCGAGCCGCTTTTCAGTGGCCTTTGAGCGATGCCAATACGTGCGCTGGGAATAAGTAGTGTTATGTTAAGCTTACTTTCTGTTGGACTTTCCGCTGCTTGTTATAATTAATGATTACCCCGGTTACGCAGGTACGAGTTGCTAGTATATCCGGGGTTACCAGGTGTCGAAGTAATTTAGTCCCCAATCTTGAGCCAGCTATGGGTGCAGCACGTAGATGGGTCTGATATAAAAGTAGAGTCCCGTTACGCTCAAAGTCGAACGAACCAGTCTACTTTGAGAACCTGGTGCACCTTGTCTGTGGCCATCACGGCTCGTAACAAGTAGCCGAAGGCATTATTTTGGGGCCACAGCTTGTAGGAGAGGTCTGCGATATAGTGATGATGAGAAGGTAGAGATAACGATGGTTGACAGTAACAAATCGGTTGTGACGGTGATGATCGTTTGATTTGTGATAGCTCTCGAAACCATGATGACCAGAGTAATGGGTGAGAACATCCTGCGAGTCCATAATGCCTCCACACTCGCCCACTGTCATACCATGGCGATTGTACGGACCCATGGTTCTCAAGATCAGGATCGTCTGTTTGTCCAGCTGTGTCTGAGGCCGAGCTTGTTTATATATTACCACGCTTCCGGCCTAGGCACAGCGTGGTGCAAGGAAAGTCCCTCTTCTCAAAATCCGTTCGTTCTGGGGCTGTACATTGGAAGAGGCTGAGGATTTTTGCTTTGGTCCCACCCTGAACCCGCAGCCCATGCTGCGAAGGCAAGGAGCAATCCATTTTATGTAAACGTGGCGCTCCCTTAAACTCGACACGAAGAGATTGGACTCGGGAAGCAAAAGGCTTGGATCACGAAGATTTCATGACAGTCTGTCAGAAGCGTCGGAGCCCGCAAGGCATACGCAGAACAGCGGGAAACTAGGATTAGGTCAACTCCATGCCTGAATATGATGAGAGCTTGTCTTTCGTTGATGGTTCCTCGACTCACCAACGAAGTCGTGGTATGAATTTACCGGCATACCCGAGATTAAAGAACGTTTGAGAGACAGACGAGGCGAATCACTCAATGTTCGGTAACTGTAATTCAAGATGTTTTCTTGTGCTATCCTATGCTATCCTATGCTATACCACACCATGCCCCGAACAGACCTTCGCCTATTGAAAGCGACCCGAATCAAGCTCAACTCCACAACGCCTTCCACGAAGAATCGAATCGAGAGCCACATTTAGAGACGCGCCAGACACAGTCTAGCGCAAAGACGTAGGGAATCATGGTATCAAACCGCAGCACTTCCCCATTCTCCCTTTTCCCCTTCTCCCATACGTCCTCTTTCCCTACCTCCCTCCACCTTCCTTGACCTTTTGATCAAAAGTCCTCATCAAAGTCAAAATCCCCTCCATTCGCCGGCTGCGTCTTACTCACGCCCCCAAACACTCCCGCCTCCTCCGCATCATGCTTATCCTGCTGCTTCTTCACACTCGCCATAACCCCCGCCTTCTGATAATCCCCCACCCTCTTCTCAAAGAAATTCGTCTTCCCCCCCAGACTAATATTCTCCATGAAATCAAACGGATTCGCCGTGTTATACACCTTCCTAAACCCCAGCGCCAACAACAACCTATCCGCCACAAACTCGATATACTGCCGCATGAGCGTGGCGTTCATGCCCAACAGCGCGCATGGTAAGGCGTCTGTGAGAAATTCTTGCTCGATGGTGACGGCCTCGGTGATGATGCTCTCGACTTGTTCCCGGGACGGCTTGTGCTTGAGGTGCGAGAAGAGGAGGCACGCGAAGTCGGTGTGCATGCCTTCGTCGCGCGAGATGAGCTCGTTGGAGAAGGTGAGGCCCGGCATGAGGCCGCGCTTCTTGAGCCAGAAGATGGAGGCGAAGGCGCCGGAGAAGAAGATGCCTTCGACGGCGGCGAAGGCGATGAGGCGGAGGGCGAAGGTTGTGCGGGAGTCGGATATCCAGCGGAGGGCCCAGTTGGCTTTTCGTTTTATGCATGGGACTGGAGAGGGGAACGGTTGTCAGGCAGAGTTGGAGGGTTAAGCGTGGAGCAAGGGATAGCTTACTGGTGTCGATGGCATCGAAGAGATACGTCCGCTGCTTCGGCTCGCTGATGTACGTGTCGATGAGCAGCGAGTACGTCTCCGAGTGGATATTCTCCATCATGATCTGAAACCCGTAGAAGCACCTCGCCTCCGGTATCTGCACCTCCCCGCTGAACCGCTCGACAAGGTTCTCATTGACGATACCATCTGACGCCGCAAAGAAGGCAAGTATGTGCGAAATGAAGAACCGCTCATCGTTATTCAACCTCTTGTTCCAATCGTGAAGATCCTTCGATAAATCAATCTCTTCTGCTGTCCAGAACGACGCTTCGGCTTTCTTGTACATCTGCCATATCTGCGTAGTGGGGTAGCAATGTTAGCGCAGGGTTCTCATGCAAGCACTTTACGCGTCCCACGAAGCGCGTCGAGGCATCACTCACCTCGTGATACCTGATCGGAAACAACACAAATCGATTGGGGTTCTCTTGCAGTAATGGCTCATCGATTTCCTCTGGTTTAATCGTCTCGGCGACTTTGGGATGTGCTGTAGCTGTCGTGCCTTCGGGTGTATACTTGTCGAGTTCAGGAAGTCCGACGAGAGGGACGGCGACCTCGTCGCCTAGGTCTACGTTCTCTTTGTTCTCGATCGAAAAGTCGATCTTCTTAGCTGGCGATTTGCTCATCTTCAAGTTCTCAATGCCAGCGGCGGCCTGCGAGACGAAGCAATGTTAGCAGAGGTACTCGACACTGAAGGATTATTAAGCGTGGCGGGGCGAGTATACCTTCTTCGAAGGCGTGAGCTGAATGGTAGCCATCGCAATGCTTCTGCAATACTTGATGAAGTGTGTGGGAGCAGCAAAGGCAGATACAAATGCGAGGTGGGATGTCGAAGAGGTGGGATGGTACTTAGGGACAAAGACGCGCTCTTGTACTGGCCCTAGGCTGATGTCACGCTAGAGTAGGCGAATGTTTTCCTGCACGTCACACCAACACGCGACGAGAAATCCACTACCGCAATTCAGCCGGACACCAACCACTTCAATATCGTGACCTCACTTTTCTCGAATTCTTGTGATCTAGGGAGTCAACTTAAGGATCGGATTTCTGGATAACGCTATTTATCTGATCAGAAGAGTAACTTGATTTCCATCAAGTCCTCTGCACTCTTGCGAGTCCGTCGTATAGCTAGCGAAAGTAAGAATCTAACAAACTCCCTTCTCCTTATCCACGCTTTTGGCGCCTTTTCCTCTCTGGTAACCCCCAAATTCCGAAAGCTGGACAGCCAACTGGACACAGTATTCCGAAACGCAAGAAACTCCCTTTTGGCCAACGCCTTCCGCACCGCTGTCGTTCTCTAGCCTACACTCCACCTTCCGCACTACTCTCCTCACTACTAAGCTTACTAACAGTACTCTGCTGGCTGATACCCCTACTAAGCTCCGGAGGTTTAAGCTTATTGTTGTTGTTCTTCGCGCCTAGCTGCTCCCTCCAGAAGTTCAGAGAGTAGAACAACCCCCCGATTCCACCTTGCGCACCGGCGTCGTCCGGAGAGGGGGCCTGCCACCGAGCCGCAATGGCATCTGGAGTGTTTTCAATATCGTCCTTCACCGGCGAGGACGGCGAGGACGCAGATATCGTCTGGTCGGAATCCCGAGCTTGCTGATGGTGTGAATCATGGGTGGCCGATTGGGACACGGCACCGTCATGTTGATCATGATGTGTTTTGCCCGGAGATAATGACTCTTGGTGGTGACGTAGATGAGGCACATGGTGAGAGCGCGGGCTGCTGCCTTCTCGGTGGTGTCCTTGCGCGCTCTGAAACGACGTATTCGTATCATTTGTGCTAACAGAAGATTTGTGCTCATGCTCAGACGCCGGCGCAGAAGTGAAGCTGCTGACGTTCGACAACGGCGTTTCGGCCAGAGGCGTGCTTGGATGCCGATGTATCGCACCGTTGCTGTTTCGGGGAGAACTGGATGCGAAGGCGCTGTTCGTTTTTCGCGGGCTCATGCTTCGCTCTGATCTCATGAGGCCTTGGCGGTGTGATCCCATTGTATCCAACGATCCAGTACTACCAATACTCTGTCGCCAGCTCATAATGCGATCAGCTGCCGGTTGCGTCGCGGCTGACTCTCGGCGTGAGCGACCGCTGTTGCGTGTAGCAATGGAGGCAGAGCGGTTCACGATGCTTGTGCCAACCCGTTTGGAGAACATCGAGGCGGAATCCCAATCACCTTTACGCTTAGTATGGGCGCAGTCTTGTCGGAAAACCTTGATTTGACCACTGGCATCCGAAGTGACAATGATGTTCCCATTCGGATGGCCACAGCGCGCAATATAAGCCGGGCTCTCCAGCGGCTTCTTGAATGAGCCTCCTCCTTCGGCTGTCGCTGGCGTCTGCTGGATACTCCCCGCATCATCCTCGATTCCGGCAGGTCGTGTCGAAACGTTAGACTCAGACCTGCTCATCAATGTCACAGGCGGAGGGTTGCAAAGATCATATATTGGGTCTTCTGAGCCACTGAGGAGCTGCCTCGTCTTCACCGGTGCAAGGAGAGCAACGGTTGTCATATCACCATGCGCTTCGAACAGTTCAACCGGGCGCTTGTCTGTTTTCCCACCATCCAACGAGGGCCGAGTATCCCAGATGTATGCTTTGCGGTCTTCGCTGCCACAGATGATGAATCGGGCATCGTCGCTGAATGCGGCGTGGATCTGACTACTGCTGTTCTCGAGTCCTTTAAATTTCAACTCTAGACTTTTATCCCGGAAGTTGTACAGTCGTACCCGAGAGTCGTTGCTGGTAATGAGTAGCTTGATCTCACCGTTCGTGTTGTCAGGCGGCATGTTGATCGCTTGTATTCCCGTGATTTTACTACCTCGTGCATTTTTGCCGTGCGCAGAGCGGACATGGATTTGGGTCTGATACTTCATTCCTTCAGTTTCGTAGAATACGCACAGGCCAGTCAGGCAGCCTGCTATTGCACTTTTCCCATCTGGAGTGAAGGCGACAGCGGTTATAAGATCAGGTACCTGGTTCCAGAATGCGACACTTTTGTCCGGGATGCTCCATAAGCGTAGCTTTGAGTCCAATGAGCCAGCTAGGAAGAAACGATCGTCTCGTGGGTGAAACTGAATGGAAGTGACAAAGTCATTGTGTTTGAACGCACAAAGACACTCTTCCCGGCTGACATGCCATAGGCGGACAGTTTTATCCATTGATGAGGAGAGGAGGAAGTTGTTCTGCATCGGTCAGCCTTCGTAAATCTCGGCAACAAGGTCTGCCAACACTGACTTTGCTCCAACTAAGATCCAACACCGCAGCTGTATGACCTTCATACTCCCTGACAGGCTTCTCAGAGAATACCGGCGCACTCAACCGCATCTGCCCTTCCTGGGCTTCCTCGGTATCCTCTGCTTTTTCATGCGCGCGCCTCTCTGCCATCGTTGAGATGACCGACCACACCCGTACCACCTTGTCTTGACCCCCAGCAGCCAGGTACTTCCCATCTTTGCTGAACTCCATCGCCCAAATAGCTCCACCTCCTTTCTCTGCGGTAGTCTCACCAGTGCCCCTCCTTTTGCGTTTGGTTGCAAAGCTGCTGTTAAGCTCTTGTGCAAGGAACAGGCGGTCGAAGTACTTCTCCTTCTTGTTGCGAGAGCGAACCTTGATGTAACCAGGCGGTTGCGGATGGCGAGGACTGAATCCCATGTTATCGACGGGTTGGTAGAAGAGTTGCGCGTCCATCCCCTCCGGCCTGCCGTCGCCAATTTCTGACGGATCTCCAGAGTTGTCGTCAGAGATTGCCTCCTTCTTCTTGTTGGGAATCAAGCGGCTTAAGAAGGATACACCTTTCCTGGTCCGAGTTAGCTGCTGTGATTTGCGTTTGCGGTGAATCCGTGAAAGCCAAGGTGATTCCTGCGCTGGCAATAGTGACCGCTTGCATACGAACAGCACTCACTTCTTCTCTCTTGAAACACCGTAATACGCATCGAATCTAAGTTCTCCTCCTTGGCGCCTAGTGTCTTCTAAGCCGTTTACGGCATGTCCAGGCGCATGGTTCGTTGGTTGGTCGGACGGTGAGCGAGGCTTTTGCGGAGCGAAGCTTTGCATATGCGTCCGTTTCATGATATGCTATGGTGCTATTGTTAGTATAGCCACCCATGCCATTAGTCAGACTGTAAGACGGGTACCTGCGACAATGGATCAATGGGGCTCTGCGTGTCGCTTGGGCTCGAAGTCGATCCATCCTTGCCGGGCTGCCCACTAACCGCCGCAATGGCAGTGCTCGACAAATTCCGTAAGAGCTTGTTCGGTGTAATGCGTCCATTCGAAACTGGTCTTGGCGCTTTGTTTATGTCAGCCGCGTACATCTAACGTCGCAATGACACAGCCTCAAAGCAACATGTCGATTTGCGGGGCTGTACCTCCACCAACTGCGCCATCACCATCCGCCTTATTAGGTGTGCTCTCCCTCCTGTAGGCATCGCTCCCAGCCTTGACCGGCGACTCCGAAGGCGATGCAGTTGCTGATGCGGCCGATGTCTTGCTGTACGGATCCGTCACCCTGACTTTGGGGACGGCTTCTGCCATCGCTGTTGTCTACATTTGTACTCGAGATGCCAGAATGTCCTCTTCACGGCACAGTTTGCAGTAACGGGCTTCGATGTTATGGGCTTATCGCGCGGCAATGCGATTCAATCGAAAGCTCGGGACGGGTCGTATTGGTGATGACAGATCTGGCTTGCCAATTGAAGTATCTTCGTCGAATTGCCACAATGGAAGTTAATAACAATACTGAGAGAACTAGACGGGCTCGATCGTCGTACGACAGAATGAATAGCTGGGAGCAGTGACAAAGGCGGTTGTGTATAGCTTGACAATTAATAATAAGCAGTGGTGGTTACTCGGACTTCATCTTACGGCCGCCGGGAACGTCAAGGCCGACTCGGCCGTTACCGCATAAACAAAGCCCAGCCTGCCGGGTTTCACGGATGCTCTCTTAAGACTTCGACCGCGGTCATTTTCGTCCAGATAGATAATGAACTCGTCGCCGTTTGACAATCGCTCAATTCAAACCCTATTTCCTGTGAAAACCGAAGAGTCTTCATATGGGGCAAGGCTTGTAGCTAGAAACCTGGTATCCTACAAACAAAACAACGTCGGGGGTATGAGTACAGCCAACATAACAAAAAGAAAGTCCCAGATATTCAGTTGTAGATAACCCAGGATCACGTATAGACGCGAAGGAAATACCGACGATAAATTGGTGTCACATTCTGTGCCTCCCAGATAATCCTCCCTCCTGGTCATCCCATAACTGTCCAATTACACCAGTAGATCCAACGCGCTGGTCATACGTCATGAATGTGAAAAGATTCAAAAGAACGTCTCAAACTATCGAGTCAGGCGGCGGTGTGCCTGAAGCGGAGGCGATAGTCAAATGTAGGCAAAATCGAGTCGGAGGTTAGATCATCCTTCGTGGGATTTCCAAGCCCGGTGGTAGTCTGAAAGAGCTAGATGGAGAACCAATTAGGGCAGGGTTAGAGTAGTTGCCGCCAGAAAAAAACTCACTGTTAAGTGTGTGCAGTCGGCCAGCAGGATCTTCACAAGCGCATTGCAGCGAGCTGCCAGCCACAAAATCAAGTATTATACCTTTATGGCGGTGTTAATTGGCGTCAGCCGGGGGATTGATTGCACTAACTGTATGGCATCTCCTGCCTCTCCTGATCCGGCGAGTATGGTGCATAGAACTCTGATAAGTGATAACGCTTCACCATGCCTCTCGGATGCTACAGGAAATTAGCTGCCTGCCAAAGCAAGAGGTTATCAAAGCCTTATATCTGGTCACTTACATCGGTGCTTTTAGACTGTCCAAAGGTTATGTACCCGTGAGTATCGATCTCAACCCACTTGCGTTTCCATAGCTGCAAGTGCAATCAGCATGCATATCAAGGGTATGCGGAAGCATGAACTCACCAATGTATCTGGGAACTGGACGTTGAGATCTCCAATCTCCACAGCTGGCGGTAGAGCCTGCACTTCGGCTATACTGGGTTGCCTCTCCAACACTTCCTCCTTCACAGGCTGACTGGCGAGGCTTTTCCGTGAGCTGGAGGATAGTAGCGAGACACGTTTCAGGATCCTGCTTGTTCTTGACTCCCTTTTCTCGTCTGCTTTCTCCTCAACTACGCTTTCACCAAGACTGCTGGTAGAGTGCGTTTTCGGCACCGGAGCCGGGGACCTTGTTTCGCGGCTTCGCCGCCTGAAGTTCCTCCAACTCCCATCGAAAGACGGACGGGTGGGTGTTGGTGAAGCAGGTTCCCAGCTTACTGATTGCAGTGCTTCCCTTCCAACAAGGCCGCTCCTATCGTGGTGCACTACCTTGGGCGAAGCTAAGCTAGGCTTGCTCGGCGAACGGCCTTGAGGTGTAACGGGCGGCTTGAGTTGATCGAAGACCGGACTTTCCCTCTTGGTGGAGCCAGCTGGTTCCCTTATTGGACTGTCAGGCAAAAGAGTGTTGTGATAAAATTGAGGAGGATCGGTTTCATTTTGCGAGGTAAAGTGGGCGTTTTCTGGAGGATGCCGCCTGATGATCCGTGCAGTCACTGAGATGGATTCGGTTTTCCCATTCTTTTCGCGAACACTGTAAACCGTTTGAAAGTTGTTGTTGTTGCGGGGAGAGACATCTTGCTTCAGTGAATACAGATTTGATATAGGCGAAGAACTCATAGCTATCGTCCCTGGCGAACCGAAATGCATCGGGTGCCCGAAGGAAGTAGGTCTGCTGGGCGTAAGCAAGGAGGACCTATGCGGAGCCAGAAGAGATGGCGATGCGATGTCCGCATGGCCTGCACTGTGTAGAGTCGTTGGTGAAATCGGTTGTGATTCTCTGGCAGAAAGCTCCGCGAGGGCTTTTATTCTTTGCGATATCCCATTGGATACGTTCCTTTTCCCAGGGGTCTGCTGTAGTCCGGAATCTGAGGCAGCCTTTTGTGAAGCTACCGACGGAGTCCGTGGTATCCCAAGGGGCGTAGAATCAGGCCGCAACTTCTCAATATCCGAATGCCTTTCCCCAGCAGAGGACAGATTCGAAGACTGCCGAATCAGGACTGACATAACTGAGTTCGAGCTCGCGCGTCGCTCGAGTCCGGGTGGTTTGGGGAAAAGTAAGTTGGTTGGTGACTTCGATACGGGTGTTGCATATACGGGTTTAGCTTCTTGCACCTCTGCCCTGCGTAGCTCTGCCATAAAGGAGTCATCAGAAATATCATCAGAAGTGTTATCTTCACCAAAGTCTATCTGCAGCGGCTCCACAATTGCACGACGCTTTCTTCGCTCCGCCGAAAGCTTTCTTGAATGACGTGCCCCTGGTGCAAGACGTCTTCGGGACACGACATGCTCGTGGGTTTGCATATCTGTGTCGGGCTCTTGCAGCTTGGCTGCCGGGGTTCGTATCATAGGTGGATCTGTGTCCTCAGGCGCCGAGATATCAGGAATGAGAGGTAGTGATGGTATGGTACTGTCGTTTGCCTTGTCTACAGCGGTGGTTACGGGAGTCTGGAGTGATGGGGATTCTGCTGGGGACGAGGAGTGATCTGCAAGCTCTTTCATGTCTGAGACCGACGAAGGCGCAGTCGACGCCAGTTCTGAGTCTTCCACAGCCGATGTTAGTGACTCAGGCGAAGCCATGGGAGGAGAGTGCTCTTCTGTCGATTTGTGATTGGCATTCATCTCGATAGCGGAATCCTTTTTATCAATGGCGTCAGAAACTGGTTGGGAGTCAGATGGCTGTTTGATAGGTGCTGGCATATTAGGTCCTGTCGCCAATGCCTTGTTGTCGCCCGGGTCCGTGGTAATAGATGTTTCTGGGACAGGTGCTATAGGCTTCATTTGATTTTTCCGTAGCTGCAGTGCTTTCATCAACCTTTGCCTTTCCGGAGTCATCCTTTGCGAACGCATAGACGCAGCGGTTGTCGACCAGGCGAAGGATATATTACTCTCAGCTCTTGAGGGTGGTCTTGGAGGCACAGTGACGGCTATCTCAGGTACAGGGTTAACCAGCGGAGCTGAAGAAGTTTGGTACGGTTCAGCTATTTGAACCCGGTCCGAAATACCCGGATTATGGGACATCGACGTGCTTGGGCGGTCCAGGAGTAGACCACGAGATCTTGCACGCAAGCCTGGTGGTAAACTTGCAACGGGCCGTTCCGCTTTCCTTCCCACGGTCGAGCCTCCTGTGCGTGGTCTCTTGAAGGTGGTGGGCCTGGGACCTAGCTTGACTTTGGGATGGTATAGATCGGAACCGTATATGTCCGACAAGCTTGGTCGTGAAGTGGCGGAAGAATCTCTACTATCTTCGCTAAGACTTGGCAAGAAATCGGTTGCATGTGAAGCGCCTTCTGGTATAGTCTGCTCAGTGCGGTAAGAAGTACTTCGCGTTGACCCTCGTGATCCCAGTCTCTGGTCTGCAGAAAATCTTGACGAAATTGAATTGGCCCTTGGAAGCGGACGCGGTCTGTCCATCAGACCCCCGTAAGCATGTGAGCTTTTATGGTGCGAAATCAATTGATTATTCAGAACAGCGAGCGGCTCCGCTTGGGATGGTGTCTCCGTGGTGCTTCCTGCAGTTCGCTCAACAACTGAGCCATCCTCCGCAGCTTCGACAATTCCTTGTAGCGTTTGTGTCTGCTCTGAGGAGCCGGTGGACGAGCGAGTTCGAGCCATGCCTCTTTCCGGTGAGCAGGCCGCTGAGACGGCCGCATCGGTGAGATCATTGGGCGTGTGAGCACTATGTAGGGTGTCGTGGGTAAATTTATCGGCAACGTCGTGGGCGTGAACCGCAACGCGGGCTGGAGTTATGTAATTAGTATTACAAGTTCGTGCTTCCTTTTCATTGCCGGTGTATGTACCTTGCAGCAATCTCGAAGTGCCTTCTGGAATGTACTTGATCAAAATCTTGTGGTTGCGGTAGTGTAAGAGACCGAACAGGGGAGATTGGTCCTTGTATTGCGCAATGATTTCCCTTGCTCCATCGACACCATTCCTTCCAGTAGCGAGAAGTGCGACTGCATCTCTAGAGGTATATTCGAGTAGGAACCTTGAGTTACAGATCAGCGAGTGGCCTTTGCTTCCTTGAAGTCTGTCAACTCACCAGCCATCTTCTTCGCGCACCGCAGATTGATAGGCTTCAATTATCCTCGAGTCGTCAAGCCCATTCAAAGACATATTCTACGCCTGGGCAACAGGGCTTGACGAAGGCGATTGCGCAAAGCGAGGAATAAGGAATCGAGGTCAAGGTCGGTGTCAAATGCGGCGGCCCAGCCATTCAAGGCAGTCTCTCTGCATTCGATGCATTCGATGCATGCGACGCGAAAGTTACCATGCGCCGAAGCTTCTCAGATGGGTTCGAGTACTGGCACGGCTTGTCGCTTAAGGTGGAAGAGCCGGAGGATGTTTGGTTGGTCGCCTCTCACGGCCAGTGTTGCCAAACTTCGATCGCGGACGCCAGGACCAAGTGGGAAGCCCTTCCCGTCGGCAGGCTGAAGGAAGATGGAGCGCTAACAATGCGATTACGCTCGTCGCTGGTGCAATAATGGTAGGTTCTCCGTGTACGGAGTATTTGGATCGTGATAATGTCCCTTACTTGGGTAGCTCAGTAGGTGTACGGTGTACTTTCCAGCCGCTTGGGCGACGGTGCTGCACCCCTGTCCGGTCACGTTCATGGAGTCATTAAAGTCCTAGGAGAAACCTACGTCGGATGACTACCTACACTAATAGGCAATCAATTGAATTTGGGTACCGTAAGTTAATAATGCCGCATCTCGAGATGTGCCACCGTCTTCGGAGAATTACTAGCCAAAAATGTCCGCGTCTCAGGTTACAGTGAGGTCGTACAGCGATCCCCTGGCCGCAAAAGGCGACAGTTTAGTAGTCAGTAGACGACTTGCTACAGCAACCAGCAACCAGCCCCGCGACAGGGGGCAGCGATGGCGCACGCGGCACGGCGTGATTACCTAGTGCGAAAGTCGACTATCTCCCGCACCAGCAGTTTTACATTCTGATTCGACAAACCTGAGAATACCAGTAGACAACAAGGATATCACTATGGAGGTAGCTGCCTGTCGAACACGAGGTAGCAGAGCGGGATCCTAGATTTATCCATAGAGTATCGTGGAACTTCCTTGTGCCGTTACTGTAATGAAATGAGCCTTAACGACGTCTAATGATTTTGAAAATCCCCCCTTCAAAATTCTCAGACATAGGATGCAGCTATTATTTAGGTACTTTTGATTATACAGTACAACCGTGGAAAGTTTTGGGCGGTCATCAAGGGGATCTCGTCTGATCAAAGCGAACCGTTGTTTCAGAATACAACCCACCTCTTACTCGTCTTCTTCCCCGAGCCCTAGCCACTGTTTCCCAAAAGTCAGATAAAAGCAAATACATTACCGGTTACTTTTTACCCCGTCTAAACAAATACTTAGGCAAAAGGCACGACGCACAATGCTGATGAAGATCACATTAGCGATAAAAGAGAACCAACCCTGTCAGCAGACGTAATAGCACAAAAATCTACCGGATTTCGAACGTGGACTCGCAAGTGTTTGGAGCTCCTCTGCTGCCTTCTGGAGGGATAACCACTTCTACGTCTGGCAGTGGCCTCTGAAGTGAGACGCGCAAAAAAAATTGGTTATATCCGTTCTACCTCGTCCAGCGGTTCCTGTAACAATGGTAGCAACGAAGACGACGAGAAAGGCGATCGCCTGCTGCATCGTCAAGCGCGAGCGCGACACTCTTTAGTGCTTGGTGGTTATGCTCCTGTGCCAGCGCAAGCTCTCGTGATACGCGTCGTCTGTCTGATGATGCCAACTCAACATTGCTGGTATAGTATCATCCATTACCATTTACTCTTCCACGCCGTCCAAGTTAATCATCGCCCTTATCATCAATTCCTCATCACAAATTCCGCACCCATCGTCATCAGCACTATGCTCTATACTCAAAGCAGACTGACAATTGCAAAATGCGTCCTTCTACCCGCTAATCACGTACTTCTGCAGGTGCATGTAGCAACATGCATCCTTCATGCTTTCATCACTTTTCTCCGCAAGAAGCCTGTGTGATTCGTTCCCGCCGTTAAAACGAGCTGCGTCCGCGCTGCGAGCGGTAACTTAACGTCACTCAAGAAGCAAGTCGTCGCTAATTGCAATGAAGAGAAGAAAGGATGCAAACGCGCCGGGTGAAGAAAGTAATCTTTGTCGATTCAGAAACTGGAGCTGCAGAAGTCCTTGCATGTTGTTTGCCTTACTTATTAGTGTTGTTGTAATGTGATCAACCAGAGTCGATTCTGAAGCTCAAGAGTCCTGGATAGTTAGTCGGGCACTTAGTTTGTGCTTAATGTATGCTTCAATGTCGCTTTGCGACGTTGTTCGTTTGGGGAGATATAGTCGGCCAGCGTACCGCACTCTCAGCAGCCGACGGAACTTCGAGGCGGTTGAATTTCTGAAATCAAACGGCATGCACGGCGCAACACTTATAACCCTTTCCAGCAGAGCCCTAAAGTGCGTAGTCCGACCGAGTGATACTTGGAAAAACATCACCGCGCGAAACACCCTATTTCTCCTCTGCGGGAAGCACAAAGCACATCTACGTTTAACACTCTTTATTTCTAAGTAGTCATTCCCCCATCCTTCTCAAAGTTCCTGCGCACAAGATAACAAAGCCAAACATGACAAGTCGCTGCTTTGGTTTTCGAGAAATAATAGATTGAGATGGATAGTCATAGTCATAGTCATAGTCAATCACAAGCCCTAAACCCTATCTACCGTACTCAATCTACAATACTTAGTGAGTGTTGTGTCCTCGGTCCGTGAGTTCCAAAATCCGTCTAATCTGCGCGAGCCGTCGGACGACTCTCCGGTGTTAATTCGATTGGCGGACCTCGTCAGGACAATGAGTATACATTCCCTTGCCAATAGTCGCCGGCTAAGCTCCCCCGTTTCCTCCAACAAGAATACAACATGAAGTCCGCAGTCCACGTAGGCTTTAACCCTATATAGATGGGCCTCGATAACAGATGACGGGTTGGTAGGCTTGCTTCTGATGCTCTGAGGGCTAGTGATGCGTGTCGTTTAATATCGTGATGATAAATTACCGGCTGTTGGTATCATCATCACTTTTTAGTCTTCTATACTGTCTGGTTATCAGTATCGCCGATATTCTCATCACCATCAACACGCTCCGTCATCAAACCTAGCTTACTCCCCCAAAAAATCTGTCCTCCTCCTCCATGGAGATATCAGAAATAGTGATTTCGTCTTCAGAGAGCTTTCGTCGTCAGAGTTGTGAGATGCCATATTGAGAGAGCTTTATTGATTCGCACGTAAAAGGTCGTTATAAAGCGAATGTTGAAGAGCGGAGCACTTTTGCTGCACTTATGCGGAAGAACATCGACCGCGACATGAAGTAGGTTGCACTTCGATTTAGCTAACAGCGTGAAGTGGTTACACCACGAGCGATTAAATCTACTACGGAGCCCGAGTCTCTAAACATCGCTTTCATATGCATTAAGTCATTGCTACGCATCTAAGCGGTCATGCTACGTTTCGTCAAATCATGCTCATGCTCATGCTCAGGCTCATGCCCTCATAATCTACCCTCCCCAGCAAAAAGCCTCAGCCACCTCACTCCCACTCAACCCTCCTCACTCCCATTTCTTCCAATCCTCCACAATCCTCTCCAGCTCCCTCCTCAACACCTCCGGCTCCACCATCCCCATCCCCCTACCCTGCCACCCCCTCTCCCCCAACTTCACCATCTGCGCATGCTCATTCCTCAACTCCATCTCCACCTCCTTCCTCGCCCTCGCCTTCCTTGCCAAATACTCGATATCGTTCTTCTCCACCGCACGCCGGAAGATCTTGCGCATGCGCGAGGAGTACAGCTGGCACGACGTCCCCAGCTCTCGTTCGCCACTCACACGCTGCGGCGTACCGTAAAAGCGCGAGGCCAGTGTGCGGTTGTTGGAAAGGGTGTATGGCAGGATGACGTCGTTGTAGCATTCTTCGCAGACGGTGAATTCGGGGAGGGTGGGGATGTAATGCCAGCTTTCGCCCGTGGTATAGTTGTCTCTCAGGCACTCGCGCATCTTCGCCTTTCTCCGGACCAGCTCGCTGAACGGGCGGAGATCTGGTGGTTTGCATTCTGCGGTAGCTTTCTCGTCGATCTCGACAAGGAGGTCCAGATAGTCTGGAAAGCGCCGTGACTGGATCCTTAGGTCGCAGATTCGAGTTTGGTCTCTTGGGCCGGAGGTATAAGCAGGTACGAAATATCCACGAAGAGATGGCATGAGAGCTTCAATCTGCTTGACGTCGCAAGGACAGACATTGAAGCCTTGGATGATGCTACCAGAACCATCGTAGACATTGTACCATACGCGGACGTCCGGGTGAGGGCCGGGACATTCGACTTCGGTCGAAGATATCCTTGAAAGGGCATAGATGTAATGTAGGTCATTCCGTTGCTGCTTCAATGTGAGCAACCACCCAAGTCTCATCCAAGGTGTGCCGAAGTCGCATCTAATCTTCACATTGGGAGGTCGCCGAGGTGAGCGCTTGAAGTATCTCAGGAACCCGGTCGATGCAACGATATCAGTCAGGCAGTTTGGACATATGTCGAATGAAGGACAACCCTCGAGCGTATACCAGTCATCATAGTCGCGCGAATATTCCGTTCGCGGGCATGGCGGAAATGGCTTAGTTAGTGAAGAAATGTTTGGCTTAAAGTCTGGACTGAACTCGGTTGTGGATGAAGCTCTAGACGAAGGACGACTACCTGACTGTGGGATGACCTCTCCAAGGGTATGGCGTGAAACAAGACGTGGTCTGGAAGGACTGGGTAAATCCACCGGCACGGGTGTCGCAGGACTCGGAGGGGCCCGTACTCGCGAGAGGTTGAGGTTATTTGGAAGTGCCGAAGGTTTCCGTCGGGTTGCATTGGAAGTGAAATCATCCATAGATGGCATTAATTGAATGTCTTCTTCCGGGTATGGTAGTGGTTTCTTCTCGGGTCTGTTTTGGGTTTCTCGATCTCCAATACGAGTAGCTGATGGGGACGAATCTGTTTGGATGGATGTCGCAAGCTTTGAAGTTGGTCTAGTCCGACGATCTATCGGAGGTGGATACGTAGATGTTCTATTGTTCTGGTCGAAGCCGAAACGAGGCGGGGGTGACGGATTGGAGCCACCATTCAATGTAGACAGCGGAGAGGGTGGCCTTGAGGGTGGCCTTGAGCCCGGTCTCGAGCCAGGCCTTGATCCTGGCTGTGAGCGTGGCTCGCTGGGAGAAGAATCATCCCAACGGTATGAGGTTCCACGAGACGGGAGGGGCGGAGTAGAGAAGCCGGGCCCCAATGGAGGTTGTGTAGTGCCGGTTTTGGGGCTTTGGCTTTTGTTTGATGTAAAGGAATCGGCATTAGGTAATCGAATTGGTGGCGGAACTTTGGATGATCTGGCTTCAACACCACTAGCAGAGGACTTCGATGAGGATGACTTTTCCGGATCCTGCTCGAACCGAGGCGCTGGCATGGTTGTTGCAGTGTCCGTATGTCTTCGAGTGTCATGAGATTGACCCGGCTGCAAAAAGTGGGCTTGCACATTTGGTCGTCCTCCATCCTTGTAATCGGTATCGTAAAGAGAAGTGCGTGCATCTTTCAAGTCAGACTTGTTGAACGAGAAAGCAGTAGGCTTTCGTCTTTCCCTCAGGTTCGCAGACTCGACGGCTCCCAGCTCACGGCCGTCGAAAACCTGGCCCTCAAGATTAGACGCATAGTAACCGCTATCACGGGGACTACGTTCTTTCTTTTCATGCTGTTTTGAGGTGGTTCGTGGATCTCCAGGAAATGCATAGCAACCACTCCTCCTGTTCGCTGTTGCAGCTGTGAGGCCTTCTGCGGTTGTCCTGCCGGGTGACAGATGGGTTTTGATATCAGAACCTGTCTTGGTCGTGAACTTCTCTGGTTTGGCAAGCACGTAAGGGGACGGATCTCTCCTAGTACGAATGGGGGCTTCGTCTAGATCTATGCCTAGCTGTTGGGAACGGTCTCTACCTCGCTGCGTGTGCCCACGGTTGGCTTCTGGTGATTCACGATGGTCCGCTGAGCCTCCATATATGGGAGCGCTCGGATGGGCGAAGTCTCCTTCGTCTTCTGCCTTGCTCACGCTACCATCTGTAGGTGTGTTGGCATCGAGGATTATTGGCAATTGATCGATTGAACCACGACTGCGTGCTTCACCGTTGCCCTCCTCCGGCAACTTGGCAACATTTCTCTCTCTTGCTAACGCATTCGCCTCATCCTCGACGGTTGGTGTTGGAGGCCAGTTTCTTCTGGCGTGTGTGTGGGTAGTCTGTTGGGAGTAGGACGAGGATTGGCGAGAGGGCTTAGGAGGTGGATAGGAGTATCGAGGGTCGTAAAGGTATCCGTCACTGCTCAAGCTGTTCTTTCTTGTTAGCCAACTGCATAGACTTTGCCCTTACGCGGTTAAGTTTACCTGGATGATCTGCTGTGGGTATCTTGAGCGTGTCTGAGATTACTGTGATGAAGCTGCTGCCAGGTCCGTGAATTTGTTGGTGCATATGTACGCTCGTCATAATAGTATGCCATTCAAACGTTTCAAAGGACAGTGCAAATGGGTAGCAGTATTGCAATCAAGGGAGCGTAAGGTCTGAAAGAGTGTACGTAGGCCGCTTTAAAGAGCGTGGGGATTGTCAGCCTCAAAGCCTCTACGTCAGACTGAAGGCATCAAGAGTGTCACTCTGCGCACCCGTCGGTATACTGGAAGCTTAGAAATTGGCCAGCTTCCGTACGACGTCTCATTTAATCACTTCTTAGCATAACCATACAAAAAGACATGAAAGAGCGGTGGGCGATTGACAGGCTAACGTTACTAACGTTACTAACGTTACCTGACGTGGCGTGATGCAGGGACAGCTGCGGGTGCCTGTCTCTAACGCTTCTCGGCACACCACCTAAGCCCCCAGTCCCATGCAGATTGACCAATCCTTTGAAGAGCCCCATAAAAAGGAGTCTTAAGCATGAACGGGAGAGTTATCTAAAGACACGGAAGCACCGACATTTATTTCCTTCGTCGCTCGTTGAGCTTTAGTAATTGCCACACTAAGAATACCACGTAAAGACCGGACGGAAGCTGTATAGAAATAGACAAGCGATCTATGGCGAAGTGGATTTCAAAGCTCCACATGCCAACTGCGAGGAATGCGCTGCCGCCTGAGCAGCCAGGTATGCACGATTGTTCGGACGAGATTTGTGTAACGATGACCCACAGGGCGAACCGCATGAGTGATGCCGCCGACTTTTGAAGTGGGGAGGCCCTCCACGTCTCTTAAGATAATTCCACTCTAAGCTTTTCATCCGTCTGAACACTTTAGAAGCAGTAAGCTCGTCCTACTGTCAGACCCACTGGGGAGTCTGCGCGATGGGTCCTCGGTATGCCAGCACGTTCGATCCTAAGCGATTGCGGCAAGAAGTACTGCGTCAAGATATCGAAGAGTTTAGGAAAAAGTCGTCCCTCAGTGCTGCACAGAAACATCGTCTGCAAATGTTGATGGCGGCTCACCAGGTGGAGGTTGCAGCTAACATCAGCATGTATGACTCTTTCATAAACAGCACGACCCATTCGCCATGGAGCAAGGCCTTTTTAGCAAAAATTCGTAAGGCTGGAGAAAAAGATGCGCCGTTGTTCTGGCGCAAAATGAGTGTGGCCCTTGATCGCGCGGATAGCGTCCGTGATGAAGCCACTGCTCTGGCTCGTGTAAGTGCTCGGCCAAACCACTAACGAGAAAGTAACCCTAAAAGTCAGTAGACATGCTTCGACTGGGCTGATAATCCCGATCTTGAAAATCCCCCGCCGCGGCGGGAGTGGACCCTGAAAACTCACGAACATCTACTCGCCATAAAACGTGCGGCACGGACGTTCATGTTCTTTACTCCAACGATGTATGAACATGAAGGTGCATTCATGGTTTACCCACCATGGAAGAGATTGCAACACCTCACAAGTTACTGTTGGATGGAGGCTCGCTACTTGCCCAAGTACCTCTACAGTTATTATATGGCAAGAATTAAGTGGCATTTCACGCTCACTGATCTACAACGACAGCGAGCGACCTTGACATACCTAGGCGACATTCGTAGAGCACGGCTTGCTACTCAGTCCATGACGCCCTTCCGCAGGAGGAAGTTGACAGAGGAGTCTACGATATCTCTCGGCAAGCTTGAGTTTGATGAGTGGGCAAAAGAGGCAGAAGATTTCTACAAAAAGAGTGAGGCATTTTTGCAGGAGGCACCGCGTCTCAACTCAGTATCGCCTCGTGAAAGTGCGAAATGGATACAAAAGAACAATGCCCTTGCACAGAGACAAGAAACCCTGCGTCAGCGTCACAGAGAACTCATTCTGGCGCATGGATCTGTACGGGAGCGCAGCAAGCTTGCATATAGGACCGTGGAAAGGACTGTAGTGTTCTTCATTCGAAAATTTGGTCCTAGGAGGTTCTGAGGACCCTCTGCGATGTCCGGCACCAGGAACCGGACATCTGTCAGAAATCAGTGTCCTGGAAAGTCCTGATGGTTTCCCTGATTACAGAGTTCTAGTTTTCCGTGAGAACAGTCCATCAATCCGCTCTGGGGACTTCGGTAACGGACCTTACTCCGAAATCAGGTCATGGGACGTTCTGATGGGCCCCCGAGTACATCCGCTGCTAGCTCTCCGCAAGAACAGCGAGAGCTCTGCTTCCAATCCCAATAGAGGACATTGCTCGGGGTGTACCTCCTGGAGGTTCGAAATGTCCTCCGAGTCATATCAGTTCCTGCTCTCCGCATGAACAGACGACCGTTCTGCTGCCCCAATTCGGCAGTGCATCTCGCTCGGCTTGAACGTAGGAGTGCTGAGGGTCCCCCGAGCCAGATCAGTTATAGCTGTTCTGAAATCTCAATCAGTGCGCGTTCCAATATCAAATGAACATCATTCGCAGACAAGGCCCCAAAAACTATGAAGGTCCCCCGCGTTGTATCAGCAGCATTGGACTCTCCAGCAAGGATAACGTAGCCTATTGCAAGTTCACCAGCTGCTTGGTCGAATCTAGCCAGTTGATGGTCTGGTCAATCAGTGTGGGTACATGCTAATCTGACTGCTACGGAAAACCTCCATTCTCAGAACATTGTAGCGTATATTGGAAGAAATGACAAGATGACAATGACATGGATATAAATGTGATACATGGCATGATATGCGAAACAAAAGAAACCTTAGCCGATGAACTTCCTCTTGGCTTCCATCTCTTTCTGTTCGCGCTCGAAGCGCAGGAAAGCGGCCAGCTGATCGGCCGGCACCACCACCACCCCTACCACCATCTTCCCTTCCTCTTCCTTCTTCCCTTCCTCTTCCTTCTTCCCTTCCTCTTCCTTCTTCCCTTCCTCTTCCTTCTTCCCCTTCTTCTCCTTCTCCTTCTCATCGGTGTCCTTTACCGGCGGTCCTCCCAGCACCGTAATCTCCTTCGTCCACGTCTTCGCCTTCTGCTGCTACTGTTGTTTTGGCTGTGGCTTGGCCACGCAACCCGCACACGAACCCGAATCTGCCCGTTGGGCCTGGTGTCTATGACCCATCCTGCACCGGCAGCGCGACTGGACTTGTTGATGTTGCTGTTGTTATTGTTGTTGTTGCCCTTGGGCTTCTTTTGCTTCCGGCGCCAATAGATCCGCTTTACAACGTGAGTAACGAACCTCATCCGCAAACTAGTCTGAGGAGTCCCTGAGGGTTGCCCGAGTTTTGCTTATCAGCTTTCTGCAAAATCGCAGTCACAGGACCTCTGCTGGCCAATGTCACTGGCGAGCTGCATCCGGACTTCAGGTCCTCAGGAATTCTGAGGGTCCCCGTGTATCACAATCTCACATAATTTCTGCTGCCGTGGCTTAGCGAGTTTTACTTTCACACACCTGACCACTGCGCACCATTTTTACTCACTCAGAAAGAAAGCCAGCGAGAAAGTAGACCTCTTGAAGACGAACGACTTCGGCCTGCTGTTTGTTGTGTACGTGTAAGATATTGCGCGTTGTCCTTACGTTTTACTCAACGCGTTGCTCCTGCTTGTAACTGACCAACTTCCAGAAGCAACTGCTAGCCTCCTGAGCATCCTCCGCAACCTGTCCGTCTACGTAACCAATCTGCTTTTACCCGTAAGCGTTCTACAGCTCAGTAGGTGTTGTTTACAGCATCTATCACGCCTCACCAAATTACCAATACAATGAACAAGATCGACTGGGCCAAACGACCAGAATCCATGAAGGCATTAGCGGAATCCAAGTTCAGCCTTGAATTAAGATATCGCCGTTTATGTTCTACCCCTACATCATCCTCATCGGTCGAGAACGATCATGATTATTGATGTCGGCATCATCATTATTAGATAGCTCATCCTCATCACTTGTCAATCCACCTTCATCACAGAAATGGCTGGTCGGTACAGTCCCCCGGTCGGAAACCAAACTTGGTATAGCGAATGCTGTCCTTCCTCCATCCTCTATTGATGGTGTAACACAAACACGGTGACGTAACTCCAGTCAAAAGGACGCAGAAATGAGAGTTGATAAATGCGCCAGGACTGTGACGGTTCCTATACAGCGAGATGTGATTTGTTGACCTTGCAACATGACTTCGTGAGCGTGTTTTTGATTCTTATTGTATGCTAATAACTGATCTATCAAGTCCCGAACAATGCTCTTTTGTAGGCTTCCCCTATATACAGGCCTTTTCCGAAGGTAGTTCATGGCGATGGGCGGTCCAAGGCGAACTAGCATTAGGTACGTATTGCTGAATGTACTGAGTTACAGATCCTTTGCAATCAAGAGACTCCATTACGTGGGCTAATCCTTTCTCCTCATCCGAGCTCACACAAATGTTGCTGCACCCTGTTCGCGAAAGCAGCCACGCCCCCAGATGGGGATCTCTACTCTAGTTTGCAACTAGTGCAACATACAAAGAACCCGCTCGCTGGCCACGATCAAGTGATCCTGTACTCAAGCACTTATCATTGCGCCATGCTCCTCTCAGTGCTCAGCGCCCAGAATTTAGTGCTGTAAATCTAGCTTTCTACTGCTTCACCTACTCCAGCACCGAGGCCTGATTGGTATACAGCACATCGACCACCGTACTCAGCTTCTCAATCGTCTCCAGTGCAGCATCGTAACCCCCGTCCCTCTGCCCCTCCTCAAACACGATCAAGCACCCCGCCCCCTGATCCAACACCCCCACAATCACCTTATCTAGTATCATCTGGCTAAGCTTACGCTCCACTTGCTGCGTATCCAGCCCCACCATCTTCGCTACATGCGCAATCTCCACTTTGGAAAACGGCTCGATGACTTTGACGAGGTTCTGTTCCAGCATGTTGTCGTAGAGCCGCCGAAGGTGGTTCCGGATGAAGGTGTCAGAGCCGAGGACGTCGCGGTAGGTAGACAGCGCGTTCTCGTATTCCTCCAGCGAGCGGTTGGTATATGCGCGGGCGATGGCTTTCATGGCGTCGAGGTTACGGCCGGCGTACCGGATCGCATGTTTCGATGTCATGATGTTATTTACGTCGTCGCCTAGGTTGAGCATGATTTTACACAATAGCATATATTGTAATGCGGCCGTAGCTTTCTGCGGGTCATCTTGGGATGCGTAGCCTTCCATTGCTTCGATGAAGTAGGAGAACGCAGTGTTGAAGTCTTTGTCTTCGGCGTGCAGCATCCCGCTTTGCATGTCGAGGCCGGCTTGGAGGAGGGGAGGGGTGTACACGGATGCGGCGGAGGTACGCGCGGATGTGAGCGCTGCGCGGCCTTTAGGGACATTGCCTAGCGCGTGGTAGACCCGGGATTCGAGGAGTTGGACTTCGACGAGTACGAGTTTATCGTCGAGGCGTTTGAGTTCTTTGAGGAGGTTGTTTATGAGGGTGAGGGCGTCGTAGTAGGATTGCTTCTGCATGTAGAGGGAGACGAGGCGGGTTTCGAGGTTTTGGCGAAGGAAGCCGAGACGTTGGGTTATCGCCCATTCTATGCATGATTTTGTGACGGAGATTTGGATGTCGGCCGTGTTGGGGATGGCGGTGAAGAGGTCGAGGAGTTGGCGGACTAGTCGGATATACCGCAGTCAGTATATGGTCTTATGGTAAGCTCTCATGTCGAGTAGATTTACCTAGCTTGGAAGTCTTCGCCTTGGCAAACGAAGACAGGACAGATCGTGTCGTCCGCACCAACTCTGCTAGCTCGTCTACCCGCTTCTGATCGCGGTATATCTCCCCCAAGCCCATCAGAGCCGCCTCATAATCTCTAAGCGCACCCTCATTCGTCCCCGGCGGCCTCGACAACCGGTCCTTGTAGATAGCTTCTGCTTTGGAGGGATCGCTCTTTTGTATCTTTTGTGCTTGTTGTATCTGCTCGGTATCCGCCGGGCCTTGGGCCATTGTGACTGACAGAAGCGTTTGCTTCGCTAGTAGGTATTTCTTCTCTGCCGAGCTTGGTTCTGTACGAGGTATCGAGGAAGTTGTCCGCTGAATATGTGGTTATGGGTTTATCATTCAGAAGTTGATCACTTCCCCGACGCGCGTGAAATGCGCTAAGCCCAGAGAGGTAAAGGGACGGAACTCCCTGTGCTTAGAAAAGTTGTGGAGGATTTGAGCAGCAGCAACACCAACAGCAACGATTATGACCACTCCTCGTCTACCAAGATGGTAAGCAGACAGAGGATATAATTCGACTTATTCTGACTATGCGCACAGAAGATAAAGGCTTTGACGCGCTCGGCGTCCTCACATCAAGCTCCAGGCTCAGATGTCTCCCGCCAACCTCGCAATCTCGATCCTGCGCTCCATCCCTTCGAAAGAGCACGGGAGTACACTCGAGCTCTCAATGCTACAAAGCTAGAGCGCATGTTTGCGGCCCCTTTCCTTGCCCAGCTGGGAAGGGGCCATGTCGATGGCGTCTATACACTGGCGAAAGATCTAACTTCGCTGGAATATTTCGCCTCTGGAAGTGCGGACGGCGTCGTTAAAGTGTGGGATGTGACAAGTCGAGAGGAAGTTTTCGCCGCCCAGGCACATGAAAATCTCATCAAAGATATGTGCTGGACCCGCGACAGCAAGCTTCTCTCCTGTGGCACCGACGGCACGATAAAGCTCTTTGATCCATATAAAGCCACGTCAAAGTCAGGCGCCGTTGCTACCTACCAAGGTGCAAACGCTTTCTCAAGCCTATCTCACCATCGGCATGAACCCTTCTTTGCCGCCGCAGCCTCGAACCAAGTCTCCATCTACGACCTCTCGCGTCCCTCATCCACGCCCTCCCAATCCTTCCCCTACTGGCCTACGTCCGTCGACACCATCAATGCCATATCTTTCAACCAACTCGAAACATCACTCCTCGCCATAACCGCCACCGACCGCCGCGTCGTCTTCCGCGATCTTCGTACTGACCAGTCCCTCCCCGGCGCAGTCCTCACCCACCCTTCTAATGCCATATCCTGGAACCCGCAAGAAGCATTCAATTTTGCCCTCGCCAATGAAGACCATAACATCTACATATTCGATATGCGCAACTTGTCTCATGCCCGTAACGTTCTCAAGGACCACGTTGCGGCGGTCACAGACGTCGAGTTCAGCCCAACGGGTCAAGATCTTGTTTCCGCTTCCTACGACCGCACAATCCGCCTTTGGTCACAATCCGCCGGCCACTCCAGAGACATCTACCACACCAAACGCATGCAGCGCGTCTTCTCTGTCAAATGGACTCCAGACAACAACTACATCCTCTCGGGGTCCTCGGACGGCAATGTGCGGCTATGGCGCGCCAATGCCAGCGCTCGCTCAGGCGTGAAGACTTTCAAGCAGAGGCAGGCGCTGGAGTACGCGGAAACGTTGAGGGAGAAGTACAAGCATATGCCGGAGATTAAGAGGATAGCGAGGCACAGACATGTACCCAAGGCGGTGAAGAAGGCAGGGGAGATTAAGAGGGAGGAATTGGGTGCGTTGAAGAGGAAGGAGGAGAATAGGAGGATGCATAAGGATAAGCAGGATGGTGGAAGGGGTAAGAGGAGGCCGGAGAGAGAGAAGATGGTCCTGGCCAGGGAAGAGTGAGCTATTCGCGAATCATATGGTCACAACAGATGTTCCAACGGATGATGGACTTTCCAAAATATCCTGACTCAACCTATTCTGAGGGGCTCCGTGATGTCGCATCCTTCCCGTCAGCGGAAAAGGGCGGAAGTCACCGAAGGCTGTTCACTCTGCCATGGGATAGGCGATACGACCCTGCGTTTGCCGCAAGGCGACCTCCAGGTAAAGCTACTTTGCCTCCATGGACCGCGAGCCAGTGGTATACCGGGCAAGCAGATCGTACTGTTGCTCATTGCGTCGTGACACAGAGGAGAAATTGGGGAGGGACGTGATTGAACAATGTGAGATTGCCACAGAGGACCGAAGGGCTGCACTTTTGACTCGATCCTAGTGCGAAGTCGGTCTATATGGTGGTTCATGTCCGGGTTCTCCACGATAGCTATACCGCAAAAAGTGCTTTTGTAATACAGTTGCAATGGCATTTTTAAAAAATAGCGTGCGTCATAGGAGATATAGCGAGTATTCACATATGTACATATGAGTTCTTCCATCTCTTGATAAGAGCAGCGCTAAAAGACAGCACTCAATGAGGACCAACTGTACTCCATGGACCACAGTAACACATGCGTCAAATCTGATGCGCGTTCCGGAATACTTACAGCACGGTCTTGCAAGTGTTTGGGTATTCACTAGCTTATATGAGTTGAACGGGACGAGTAGCATTGCTACCCATTGCAAGTGCACGGTGGTTTCTTGTCTTCGAGCCTTGTTGCAGTAAATGACTTTCGGTAGAGAGTCGGCGCGTGCTCCGAATGTGACGCGAGGATTGTGCGGAACAGCTCTTGGGGAGTGCGCCCGTATGCTGAGATCATAAATAGCCTTCCAGAAATGCTTTGGTTTGAGCATGTAAAGCATACACCAAACTAAGCAACCTGTTTTAGCCCTGTTGTAGCGACGGGGAGGTCCCGAGGAGTAGGTCGAGAATTCGACTTGACCAGATCTAAACCGTGCTTTTCTGTCGGCACTAGAACTCTGCTTGATTCCCCGTTCTGCCGCGAAAGCGTATTTCCAAGACCACGCATAATCATCAAGTGAGCAGTTTGCCCTGGAGGTCGCCCGGCTTACACCATGGGGTGCGGCTATCACCACAAAATGCCCGAGGCTTGGTGCAAGAAGTCACGGCTAGATCTTCGTCCAGGGTTACTCTTCGACGTTGGGGACCTCCCCGTTGCTACCACAGGTTGAGATTCTGTTTCGGAAATGGTCTGGTTCGTATGCAATAAGACGTTCTCTTATATAAGGCTATTACCCACTTGAGTGTACGGGCGAACCCGAGGAGCTTCAAGAGGCTAGGGACAAGATAACAGCCTATAAGTTTGCCACATTGTGTAGCCGTGAATTTCTGCGCCGACCTCTGGGGAAGTCAAGGCAGGAGATAGGCGAACGGGAGGGCACGGAAGTCATGTAGTCTTGAAAATTGGTGACCCGATAGCATTAGATTAGCATCCTGATGTTCTATTCACAAAGGTTGGGAGTACTTCCAACAGCTCGTTGCCATTGCATCACTCTGAGGTAGCAGCTGGGCGCCTTGAGACGCGTGTGATCACGACGGAATACGGTTGCCGGACGCGATTGATCAGGTTTTAGGGCACACAAACCTTTTCTTTTCTGTTTCCTCTCCAAACCGTCTTCATCAACCAGCTACATCGGCATCCACATCTTCAGCTCAATTCTTTCTCAACTGAATCTTCAAGATGTCGAACTACGCTGCAGATGATGATCTTTCTGCTGCCTCTACAGAGCAGCAACCCGCAGAGTCGCAGCAGCTCTCTGCACGCACGCACGATCCGCTAGCGGACGCGCAAAGGCCAGGCCCGATCGAGGCAGGGCATGAAGGCGTTGGTGATCATCCAATGCAACCTGGAGACCTCCAGCAGCATCAAACGGACAACCGCGGTCAGACAGGGCCCGGTCATCCTCGCTGTGCGGAGTGTCACCGCAACCACCCGCCGCCATGCAATGCAGAGCGAAGAGAGGCAGCCCAGAGGAGGCGAGAGCATCGTCGCGGTCAGCGACGCAATCGCGATCGACGGCAGATGGGACAGCTGCAGCAGGCAGCGGCTCAAGGAGCAGACCGCCCTCAGGTAGGCGCGAGGGTCGAGAGGAGGTTCGAGGCGCAGGAATGGCGCAGCGAAGTGCAGCGCGGGCTTTCCTACGTTTGGATGGCGGCGAGGACGAAGGCGGATAGCCGGCTCGTGAGGGAGTTGGCTAACTCCATCGACAGAGAGTATCACAAACGGTGCAAGCCTCCCAAGCGGGGTCCCGGCGGCGGTGACGAGGGTGGAAGAAGGGGTGGAGGAGGAGGAAGAGGTCGCGGCACCGGGGTAAGAGAAAGGTCCCCATCTCATGCAAAATAGATGAAGCACTTGCTAACATGTGTCTTCTGTAGGGTATGGCGGTCTAGACAGAAGATGTCTGGACACGACGAAGGTCGGGCAAACCTTCTAAAAAACCCACCCACGACGTGCTCTCACCTTGGTGCGGTGTCTTGTGGGCTCTAGTACTCATGTCGGTTATCGACATTGGGGAAGCTAACGAGAGCGTTCTTAAACCTTTTCCTGATGAATTCGAACCCTGGTACGTTCATGTTCGTAATAAGTCACATCTTTCAATACTGGGTTACTGACTTTTCCTACGTGAACCGGGCATGGTATCATCCCTCCCACCGTAGGTTCGGCAAGCCTTCTCAGGTCACATCACGCTGGAGGCGTGCAAGCTGCTCGAGGAAGCTTAGAAACAGGCAGAATGGAGCCGTGCTACTTCGGTCGTCTCCTCCTTGTGGTCACAACCCCGACAGGCCACAGAACAGCGTAGGTGAGGACATGCCACGACTCGACATCTGAGCTTGATATGCTGACTGATGTAGAGAAACAATGCTACAAGCTCGACAATCGCGGCTCAGTGTCTCAAATCCTGTCTCAGGTACTCGACCGCAATTAGCGGAGGCGTATGACCTTCTCGTCGTCAAAGATGCACAGATCGTATGAGCATTGTACTCCTCATTTTGCCGTCGTCTTCAGACATGTCGATAGCGGAAGATCTTCATCATTCCGCTACTTCTCCGGAATCTCCCTAGTAGTCCTTCGGTAACATTCTCTTTCGAGAGCACCACGTGGTCCTCGCTTCACGGAATATGTGACGGCTTCTGGGAATGTCCCTTCCAAGTTCGACTTCCATGCGATTGAGGGCCGCGTCAGCTGGCCCCACAATGAATCGCGGCTTTCGTATTCCTCTGTAACTGTCCTTCATCCCGTTCATAAAGCCTACGGGTGGCATTGACATGCTGGGGGCCGCCGTACGAAACTTCCCTTGTACCACAGCGGCGCACGCAACTTGTCCCTCTCATCATCCCATCCCAACAACATCCCTCACCTTCTCCAAACTCAGCTCCCCCTTCCTACCCCACCCCTTCTTG